>JARQZK010003031.1:80000-180104 GCA_030704885.1 Cynegetis impunctata | reverse complement strand
GAGGTTTCTTTTTGAGATGGAAGGTTATCTCTATAAGGAGAACCACTCATTATCAACATCCTCCTATTTTCAATTTTAAAAACTGAAATTGATTAATTCATACATGTTTGTTGATATCTTAAATTTTTTGGAAAAATTGACAGGCAATTCGTTTTTGTACAAAAAAAAATTAATTTTAGAATTTTTTGAATAACAGCTAGATTTCTCTTGTAATCGTTTTTGCATTTTTCACATAAATAAGGAACTAAGGAACATGACTAATTTTTTGAAATCTTTCAGCGTTACAGAGACATTTTACATAAAACTCAAAATAAAATGAGGTTAATTCAATAACTAAAACTAAATGAAATACAAAACAAAAAATATTATTATCTGAATAACAACCTTCTACTTCCATGCTCTTAAAGGTAAGTTTCAAAATTCAAACGTTAAGTAGCTTTTCAAATCATATCCGATGTGAGTGAATGGATTGCAAACGAACTCGTTACTAGCAATTCATCCTTTCCATCTGAAGAGTTCAAAAGCGATCTGAAATGATAAGAAAGTTAGTTTCTATTTCCGGTATTACCGGAAATAAGAGGAAGTTGAAAATATTTTTGAAAAGAACTTGCACCGCAAAAGTAGGTTTTTTAGCTTGATAATAAGTGGTTCTCTGTAAATAAATGGCCACACAACCAAATATAAAATCCTGTTTATATTTATTTATTTATAATGATCAGAAGTTATGCGATGGCGCTTTTGTCGTGATCCTGGTGTATTGTTTAATCCTTTCGCTCACGTACTTTTATTTTTCAAGATAAAAATCTGAAATTAGAAAGACTCACTCTCTCATTTTTTTACAATTTTTTGGTGTACTTGAAAGAATTCTATGTCATCCATTTAAGGGGGTGTGATATGTACAATATACTGTACATTGTGAGTAAACGGTATATGTGACTTGTACAATATATTGCACATTTTGAATAAGTGGTTGCGATTTTGTGAAATGAAATGAAATTAAAAAACAACATTAGGTTACAACTGATCATTTATTTGTGTGATATATCATAAAACAATTTTTTTTGCAATGCATAAATGTATATTGTACTTAGTACAAACAAAATTCGTCCTAGATGTATATTTAGGGAATTGGCATCTGGGAGAAGAAGATTTTTCATCAAAATTACCTTCCATATCTATCATCCGAACTTCTGTCTTTTACCCTATTTTCATCATCATTCTTACTTCTACGTCCCTATCTCCCCACCCATAATCATCGTCACTAAGCCCTTCGATATCTGATAAGCCCTCTTCAATCAGTTTCAATAGTTGTTCTTCTGTTAACGGCCCTTTTTGCTCATTTTTGAATTCGTACTACTATGAAATAAATCTAATATTACAAGAACTCTGAATAACGTGAAGTTTTTTACCATACCTATCGATTTCCGTTTACTCACAATGTACAATATATTTTACAGTAATATTTACTCCAATATAGAAAAAACAAACTGAGTTTTCAGCAACTTAACTATGAAAGTAACAAATACACGTATCGGTTATTACCAAAATAAATATTGCAGACATGTCACAACATGTTTCAATGTTTGAAGCACCAACTCATTTCAACATTCTGAAACAACTGCTACAACTCAGTAACAGGTACCATTGATAAAATTTTTTGGATAAACTACTCAACGCTAGGTGAAGGAAACAGTTTAAAATAGTAATGAGGATGTTTACAGAATACTGTACTTTCTGAGTAAATTGAATAGAAGCATACTACAAATTTATTTACGTAAAGTGAAGTACAATATATTATACACCGTGAGCGAAAGAGTTAAAATTTTCCGACCAAATTTAACATATAAGTTTTCAAGCTCCTGAATATCCTCAACATTTTTCAATCATATAATATTTTGTATATAAAAATTGAGTTTTTTGAGATCTCTGAACTCCAACGCTGTAAGACTGATCATCGCCAAACTTTGTGTATTTAAATATTTTTTCATGGAGAAGGTTTTTATGTGATCTTTTCTACTTCAATAATTTTCATTTCAATAAATTGAAATTTATGGAATTTGATGGGCTGCAGCGTCATCTGGAAGCGAGCTGAAGTAAAATAGATTACATAGAAACCTTTTCCGTGAAAAAAGTTAAATGCTTCAAGTTTGGCGGTTATTGGTCAGGGGGAAAGTTCAGTGATCTCCTAGAAACATATATATATATATATATATATATATATATATATATATTATATATATATATATATATATATATATATATATATATATATATATATATATATATATATATATATATATATATATATATATATATATATATATAGATATATATATATATAGATATATAATATATATATATAATATATATATATAATATATATATTTATATATATATATATGTATATATATATATGTATATATAAATATATATATATATATATATATATATATATATATATATATATATATATATATATATATATATATATATATATATATATATATATATATATATATATATATATATATATATATATATATATATATATATATATATATATATATATATATTTATATATATATATATATATATATATCATTTCGAATAAGCCATTATTCATAAATGGCAAATAAACCAAAGAAGTTGCTTTAATTTTAAATATTTATATACGAATATGTAAGAGTTTATGATATTCATTGGATTTATTCTATTAATTAAGTTTTTACTATATGGAAGTTATTGGACAATAAAAATATAGAAATGTTTGAAAATGTTTATTAGTGAGACATAAACTGTGTTATTGCATACCGCTAATAAAGATATTGATTCTGCTCCAGAAAATACATTCTATTATAATTTATGGATCATTTTACGATTGTTTGTTTGTTCGAATCTTCATTTCTTTTTGAATTCATTATATATTTTCCATGCGGTTCTAAAAACTATCAATCATTTATTTCGAAATAACAAATGTAGGAATCAAGTTCGTTGGCCATATACCAACATCGCACGTTAGTTCATTCATAACTATTTCGTGATAATAAAAATTATAAAACAAGATTTGTTTTTATTCGTTATTAATAAACATAAAAATTTTATGTTGAAGAATACATGACTATTCAGTTATTAATATGTGACCGCTTTCAGCGACTTGCGACAGTAACTGCAAGACGTCAAAAATCAGTAAAAATACTTTGTTATAGCCAACGAAGTGCAGAAAAACAATGAATTAATTTATTCTATGCCTCCACACCAGATGCAAATGAACTACTCTCCAGAACATCACTAAAACCCACAAATTCCAACCATCCCCACCTTCGCCTTATCAACAAACTGTTACACCCTCACGCAAAATAAATCAAGTGAGCGTTGTTGGCGACTGTAATCAAGTAGGCAGGGCATGTTAGTTCGCATGTTTCGGGACTCGGCCGATCTTTCAGGTGATTGTTTTCGCCCAAATTAAATTAGTAGGGACCTAATGGCGTTTGTATAATATTATCCCTGGAAGTTAGCGTTGCTGTGGCGTAAATTGTTCTTACGGTACTTACCCGATTATTTTTCATGTTATATATCGCCTCAAGTTTCATGGCTCTCTATTGTTATACATAATTCAACTCCACCTTTGTTGGCATGAGGTTATACAGTAGATAACTAATTGATTGGGCAGATACTTGATGAAAATCCATTATTATATTGTAAATAAAACTTCACAGTTTTCGATTTTCACTATATTTTGTTAACTTGAGAATTGTTTCGCTAAACACAGTGGCGTCTTCAGATGTATATTAGGGGAAGGCGGGGCGGAATGACACGGCTAACCTTCAAAATCATTTTGAAAATTTTAAATATCAAGAAAAATTTTAAAAATTCAGGTAATAATAGATGATAGTGTACTGCATCATTCTGAAAAATCAAACATAAAGAAAATAGCACAAGATGATAGTTAACTTGATATATTTAAAATATTGAAATTTTCTCATTCTGCCCCGCACGTGGGGTGAAATGAGTAATAGTTGATACGGTGGGTTGATAGTTGTAAATAATACAGAAGCTAAAAGAAAACTATTTATCAGATGTTTCTTTTCTACGTGTTGCATAATTCACATAAAAATGGGTAATATTGGTAAATTAAAAATATTTTGTTCTCTGCTAAGTGACACACAGTTCACACACAAAAACCCAGTTCTCCATTTATCACTGCAGATATTGCCTGCTCCATAGCGTCAAGGGACCACTCCTGCCTATTGGTTTTTCTAATATAGTTACGAACCATCTGAAATTAACAAAAATCCCAGTCAAACCTGGACCTGAAGGGGCAGAATGGCACACGTCTCATTCTGCCCCGTCTCATTCCGCCCCAGACGCACGGTTTGTTTAAACATAAAATTGTGAGGTTATGCAATAGTCTTTTGTGGCCATGTGTTCGTTATTCTAAAAAATATTCATGAGTTTGCATACCATCCAATTTTCAATCAACTGCAATTAATAGAAAATGACTTACCTTAGAATAAAAACACACGATATCTATAAAATTACTTGAGAAAATGAGGAACTTGTGAGAACACAACATACACTGTTTAAGTATCCGTGACGTCTAGCTCGGACAAACGATTGATACAGTCGATGTTCTTCCATCTAGTGCAATAAGTTTTAGTGCATAATACTCCGAGATATCGATACTTCTCATTCCGCCTCGCCGGTCCATTCCGCCCCGCCTTCCCCTACATATTAACTTTTACAAGGATAATATTGAAAGATGAAGAAAGGGAATATAAAATAAGAATGGGAAAAACCTAAACGTAATCACTTAGCATGTAGAAAGTACAAACTGTTAGTGACTTGAGAAAAACACAACAGGCATAAATATTCAATATTACATCTAGACAAGATTTAACAACAGTGAATTTTTCATATCTAATTGGTCATTTAACAAATTATTGGATTGTTTCATACTATTGATTTCAAGAGCTTCTAATAAATTGAGTTTATAGCCATTTTTTTATATGTAATACTTCAAATTCATTATTAAAAATATGGTTATGTTCCATTAGATTTGATGCATAAGTAGAATAATTTTTCCTTGTCGTAACTTTTTTTATATTCTGATATTCAGACTCCAAAGTTTTCCCCTGTTTCATCTTCTGAATTTTTAATATGTTTTTCAATGGTATTCTGAGTTTTGAATGCTATTTTTAAATTTCGATTTGACAAAAAGGTTGAAATTTTGAGTGTTGGGTCACCTATCTAAGTTATTTATTATATTATATAGTCGTTTCATTTTGTCATATAGGGTTGGATTTCTGTTTGTGTTCTGTGACCCAAATCTGAATCTTTGAATTCCTCATCTTGTCTTGGGAAATGGTATTCGCTTTCAGTCAGGTTTTTTTTAATATATATTTTTCCAGACGAAATACTGCATCCTATATAAAAAATCAATTTGCATGTATATATATTTATATATAAATATAAATATATATATATATATATATATATATGTATATATATATATATACATATATATATATATATATATATATATATATATATATATATATATATATATATATATATATATAATATATATATATATATATATATATATATATATATATATATATATATATATATATATATAAAATATATATATATATATATATATATATATATATATATATATATATATGCAAAAAGGTATTATAATGGGATACTCTTTTCATTTAACTCGAGCTTCCGAGAACTATATTTGTTTCTTCAACTAGAAAATTGAAAACGAGAAAATGCCAAACAAACACAGATATGTGGCAACTTACGATTCGAGATTTGATTAAGATCTTAAAATCCACCCAAATAGTTATACAAAAGAAATTTAAAACATTCCAGTTAAATAAAACGTAGAGACAAAGCATTAAAAACAAATCACAATATGAACATTAACCGGCTGACTGGGCTATAAGTAGAAAAACACTGACAGTTGTATCATAGAAGTTGCAGGCAGAAGAACTCTGGCCAACGAGGAATATCACCAGTCATCCAAAATTCAATATGTGGTCAGTACCAAACCAGTTGCCCATGCAATGGCAATGTACAAAAATTAACATGAATGAGGCCTTTACTCAGTGATGCTGGAATCAGTCAATCTGGAACGCCTATTAAATCTCGCCTATCGAAATCAATTAGGTATGAAATATCGAGCTCAGACCATCAATATCCCTACAGGAGCTCATGCTCATCATTATTATGGTATATCCGTGCCATCTTCAAAAGCAGTCTTGGAATATATATATATATATATATATATATATATATATAGGTTTAAATCTCCATTTTTAATCATATTACATTTTGATGTTTAGATGTCTATATGTATATATATATATATATACTATATATATATATATATATATATATATATATATATTTTATATATGTCTAATATGTATATATATATATATATATATAATAAATATATATATATTATATATATATATATATATATATATATATATATATATATATATATATATATATATATATATATATATATATATATACATATAGACATCTAAACATCAAAATGTAATATGATTAAAAATGGAGATTTAAACCTATATATATATATATATATATATATATATATATATATATATATATATATATATATATATCTATATAATTGTTATTTTCAAAGAGGAGAAGAAATAATCCAGAATTTTAATTCTGTGAGAATATGGTAGACAACCTAACCTGAAAGACTCTTGAAGAAAAAATGTAGATATTGAAAAGAAACGAGTTAAATGCGCAGAAACTTTTAAGAGTTTCATTTCATTTACCTTCAAACATTCCAATATAATTTCCCTGATTTTATTCACATTTCCTTTATCTTGATTTTCTACGTAACCTTCCAACTTGGTGGTAATTTGTTCTATGACCTGAATCCTCAGTTCACAGATAATTGAATAATTTCCTATTGTTGTTATAAAGTCCGGTAGTATCCGAAATTCTCCTTTCATTTTCGAATACTTTCAGGAAAGTTGGAGTAGATAACAATCGTGATTAATGTTGGAAGTTCTCCAGGGATTATACCAGGAACGTTTCTTTAGTAATCTCGCACTAAATGAGTATATGATAAATTTGAAAAATCCTTTGTCCCTCTTCTGCATTTTTCGTTAAATCAAGATATATGAACTGGTTAATTTTTGTAGGTCATAAGGTGTGAATACCTTACTGAATACCGCTGCAAATTGAATAATTTTTCCACCTCACTGTTACTGCCAGTATTTATTTTTTTTAAATGGGCAAGCCGTATTATCGACGATAGATATAAATTGTTATTTTATTCCATTAGAATAGCAACAACTTCTCGATTTTCAACAATTTTTCATTTTTACCCCCTCCTCCTCCCTTCAACTATCATATAGTATATAAAATCGAAATCTGTATACCTGAACACTCCTATGAGAACATATTACTCGATCTTCACAATAATTTCCAATTTTTCCCCCCTTTTTTACCGCGACCTTTATTTAGTGTTGAAATCGTGTCGATTGTGAAATCGAAATTTGTATACCAAGAAACCCCTAAAATCATTCTACTCGATTTTTAACGGAAAATTACAAATCCGAGGTTAATAGCTCAATTTCTTCAAATTTTATTGATTGAACTGATCCTATTGCTCAAATTAGTTTTAGGACATTTTAGGCCAATTAAGCTGAAAAAATATGAATACAAATTTTTGTTTCGTTACTATAATTACCATCATGTATATATATATATATATATATATATATATATATATATAGTAATATATATATATATATATATATATATATATATATATATATATATATATATATATATATATATATATATATATATATATATATACATATATATAATATATATATATTATATATATATATATATTATATTTATATACGATATATATATAATATATATATATATATATAATATATTATATATATATATTATATATATATATATATATAAATATAAATATATATATATATATATATATATATATATATATATATATATATATATATATATATATATATATATATATATATATATATATATAAATATATTCAATTAAGTAAGTAACTGCCGATGGTTTTTAAAAAATATATTAATTATAGCTGGGTATTCGGCAAGGAGTTATGATCTAAACAACCAAATTTGTCTCAGTCGACGTTTCGACTCTTAATTGAGTCTTCCTCAGGACATCTACAATTTAAAAAGAATGACAAAGAATGTTACACCGAAACAGTTCGTCTTATATATATAAAAAACAACAAAATTACATGTATACAACAGTTTCTTTGAACTCTAGTTCCTGCAATTCACAAGGAATATACAACAAAAACTCATTTAAAACCGAAAACATGTTAAAATAACGCGGGTTACTGATAATACAATGTCGCTTGACAGTCATCTGGGTTTGTTATTGTTTTTCGTGAGGTTATGTTTGGCTCCTCGCTTCGAAATTATTAAATTAATAGAAAATTTTTACTCCAAAAACAATGAGCTGTTGTAGGGTTGTGTCATGTTATGGGCCTTACAACCTAACTGTTTGTAAGTATTTGATTAAATTTTGGCATTTGTTTTTGAGTTTCAGTCAGATTTTTATACCATTTAGTTGATATTTCGAGCCCATTTATTTCTGTTTTTTAGCTTTATTCGCGTTATTTTAACATGTTTTCGGTTTTAAATGAGTTTTGTTGTATATTCCTTGTGAATTGCAGGAACTAGAGTTCAAAGAAACTGTTGTATACATGTAATTTTGTTGTTTTTTATATATATAAGACGAACTGTTTCGGTGTAACATTCTTTGTCATTCTTTTTAAAATGTAGATGTCCTGAGGAAGACTCAATAAAGAGTCGAAACGTCGACTGAGACAAATTTGGTTGTTTAGATCATAACTCCTTGCCGAATACCCAGCTATAATTAATATATTTTTTATATAAATATATATATATATATTTATATATATATATATATATATATATATATATATATATATATATATATATATATATATATATATATATATATATAAAAATATATACCATAACTTTTTGAATAAAAGCCACGAATGTCGTGGCAGCAACGTCAACTTTTTTAATAAAATCGAGTTTTTTTGAGACTCACCAAGCCTGTTATTGCTAATAATTATCGAAAAGTTAAAAATAGTTCACACGCAACAACAATTCAAATGAAATATATATATAATATATATATATTATAGTATATATATATATAATTATATATATATATATATATATTATATAAATATATATATATATATATATATATATTTATATATATATATATATTATATATATATATATATAAATATATATATATATATATATATATATATATATATATATATATATATATATATATAGGTGTGTGTGAATATTCAAATTAAAAAGTTATAAATAAGTTGAAATCTCTTATTCGTAACTACAATTCCATCCAAAATGCATTTGCTTTTTTATAAACTTATTTCGAATAATATCCGTCCTACAATCGATAAGATGAACAATCTCAAATCACCATTCAACAAGTTCAGGATGTCTCTATTTCATTTTATCTGAATATGTAGCCGGTTCTCTCTCGTAAATATTCTCTAGTTTCATTGTTTTGTCTCTATTATATATGTTTATGACACAACCTGACAGCTAGAAAATATACGAACTATCTTGTTCGATAGAAAGTGCAAAGACAATGCACGTGCAAAATCATATATTCGGTAGTTTATAGAACACGTAGGAACATCAGAAAAGTTATATCTGATTACTTATCGCATTTTGCTTGCAACTTTACTCCCTATCCGGCTTAGAAGTTTAAATATCATCAGAGACTGGATTGTCTCTCTAGTATATTATTCTGGCACGATTGTGTCCATTCTATTCAATATTCTATTGTTAGTTAGTTTCTGTTAATTGAAATTAACATTTCACTCAACCTATGTTAAAAGTTCTTAACTCAATCTGCCTGATGATGGTCTAGTGACCGAAATTGCAATCGCAGTTTAATAATTTTCAAATTATTCTTGTGATAATAAACGTAGTAAATTAAAGGTTTGTTTTTGTTCATTCTTATACCCGTTAATTTCTAGGGCCAGAAGTTTAATTTCAGTCATGTAAAATATGGAAATCTGTATAGGGAAAACATAATAAGCGATACGCCCCCTACCGGTGTCGAATATTACTAGAGCATGGGAGATAGATTGCTTTGTTTACATCTGTTTACGTGTATTTTATATGAGAAGTTGTTGAGTTTTAATTGTAGTTTGGATCGTTTACAAACGTTCAGAAGAGATGAATCACTATTGTTGTGTATTCTATTGTTCATATTGGGCAAAAAAAACCGAATATAGCTTACATACCTTTCCGAAAGCTGGACAATTCAAAGTTGCATTCCAAACAAAGTTGGGAAACAAGCAAATGATGGACAGAAGAAAGGTGTGGATTCATAACTTCAAGATTGAAAAAAAATTTCTGAACATAAGAGAGTTGTTCTTTACAGTTTACTGAGAATAATTATTTTCCCTGCAGTAAGTTTGTGGATTTTTCCATATAGAATTATACCAACTGATGATGTGCAATTTTCAGCTAACCGAAAACGTAGTTTTTGAAGTTCAATGCTATTTCAACGAAAAATCTTCCACTTTTATCGGAATCTGAACCTGAGCCATCATCCAGAGATTCTAGATTATTGTATTTTCTTTCATGTAACAACCAGAGATACTATTAAACAAAATACAAAGTCCAAAAAAAACACAAATTACGACGATAAACGTTCGAAAACTCAAAACGAAATGAACGTAAATACCATTACAACCAATGTAAACAAACAGCTAATTTCCCATGCTCTAGTACCGATATTAGCCGTTCCGGCGCTACGATCTTAATTTCGGACGCCTATAGATTGCACGATTGTCATCCAATAAATTATTGGAATAATTTGCATCTCTTATTTTTTTTCAAATTAGCGCTCTTGTTCTTTGTATGAAGTTTCTATGTTTTCTACCGATATACAATTACCAAATGACAATTTATAAACACTCGATTTTGAGAATTTATATGTTTTTGGTTTATTGTTCTTTACATATTTAGCTAAAGAGTTATTTGTACGGTATGCGATATTGATATTATAATTAAAATAAATTGATATGTTTGAGTAGGGTTACAGATATGAGTTAAAATATTGAATTTCTTGTCAGCATGTTCGGAAAGTGGAAAAACTTGTTTACTGCTAAATTAAAATTGTTCGCTTATCAAATTGATTGAAATGATTGATATAGACATAGGCGAAAATGACAAATTGCGCTACACAAATCAATTTCTTATCAATTCAGACAATTAGTTATATAATTGATGGAATCCGTCGTTACTACGTGATAATTTAACATGATGAAAACATTTCAAGATGGCCTAATCGAAGTGGATTTCCCAAATTGGTACAATAGAATGTTCTTAGAAAAATTATTATTGTTTGAATACACTAAATATAGGAGAATATATCAGGCCAATCTGGTCGTTCAGCAATAAATCTTTTGCATTATGATTGAGTTTAAAAATTTCTAATGATTTTAAGTAAGTTAGTTTGGTTCCTTTCGGTAATTGGTGCATAATTTGAAAGTTATCTATTTTTGGAAACGGGTGGTGGTTTTCACGTCAATTCTTATTCAATGCCAAAGATATCACTTCAAAATTTGAAAGTTCAAGAGTATATAAGTTGATTTTTCCTGTATGCAAAGGAGTGTATATAGGTCAGACTGGTCGATCGTTCAAGACAAGATTCATAAAACACCAACAATCTTTTTTGAAAATTAAAACGGATTCAACGTTCTCAAATCAATGCCGTGAAAACCACCACCTATTTGCACAAATAGATAATTTTCAAATTATGCACAAATTACCGAAAGGAGCCAAGCTAATCTTAACTCAGTCTGCCCGATGATGGTCTATTGCCGATCGCAGTGTTATAGGTAACATTCAAAGTATTTTTGTGATAATAAAAGTAGTAAATTCAAGTTTTGTTTTTGTTCAATTAGTTGCATTTCATTATATATTCAATATAAAGGTTCCAGTTTTACAAATGGAACCATTTCTACGTCTTGGCCTTTGTTCACAAGTCATGCTCCTTTCGTTTCAATGTTTGTTGTGCAAGAATCCCAATAACGAGGAAACTTATCGGCAGTTCTATGACGTTTAAAGGGAAGTGAGGATGGATACCGATTTCACTAAAACTGAACCACGGAAATATTTTCTGAAAGACTTGCAAACTTTTCTCTGTATGTCATCTGTCGTCGCATCTCGAATGTTAAACTAATTAAATAACATCGAAAAGTTTTTATGTATATATATATATATATATATATATATATATATATATATATATATATATATATATATATATATATATATATATATATATATATATATATATATATATATATATATATATATATATATATATATATATATATATATATATATATATATATATATATATATATATATATATATATATATATATTTATATATATAGATATATGCAGATCCAGTTACCTTTGTTGAGAGGAGAAAATAAGATTTGACTTAAACCTTTTGGGCGTCGGTCTATTGCAAAAAAAGTGTGGTCAACTAACCGAGTGATAATTTTTGGAGTATATTTTTAAAAGAAGGTATGGATATTGTGTTAAACATTTTACAAACACATAACATTTTTCTACTATTCTGGAAAAATTTATGAAGTCTGAGGTCAACAAGGGGGAGAGGGAGAGAGTTTCCCTTCCGTGGATATGCCATATATATATATATATATATATATATATATATATATATATATATATATATATATATATATGAAGCAAGGCTAAAAAAAGTTCTGAATATTTGTACGCTTTATGAAAATATCTCTGAAATTATTCAACAATTTATCTACAACGTATTGGACTTCTGGTAACAACGAATCTTTTTAATTTGGGAGTTATGATTATACTGTGTATACAGGCTGTTTCATCAATAAACTTGAAATTCTTGAGCTCAGTATATTGATCTCCAATCATATATACAGAATAAGGCAGGGTTACAGGGTGTTTCATTTGAGAATTTGAAAATTGATTCGTACTCAGTACTTTGAAACCATTCATCGTATACCTATCATACTTGACAGGAAGTGTAGGTACTATAAAAATTACTGAAAAATGTTATATAAAATTTCATGGCTATTTCTAGAGACGCACGACAAGGACAAGGTTGAGTCTTCCTTAATTCGGCGCCACTGGTATAATTGTCCCTTTAGTATAAAATTTCAATCATATAGTACTTTCTACGTGAATACCTAATACTCATACATCATTTTCTGTGAAATTTAAAATTAAACATAAGGCTATACAATAATTTTCATTTTAATGTGCACTAACCATGTCAGTATTTGTTTCACATGAATGTATTCATAGTGTTCGTTGAACTATTCAATTTTCTGTTTTATTAATATGATTAACAAACAATTTAACTCATTCTTGAATATCAACAAAATATTTTCAGATTTTGTCTTGAACACCCTGTAACTCAACAATGGGCCACATTTTCTCTACGTGATTTGGGATTAATCTTCATATTTCAAGTACAAAACATTTCAGTTAAAATATATCCAACTATTAATGAAACATTCTGTATATTCACTCTCGAGTGAGAACCTTCTGTTTAGTAACTTTTCGATTTGTTTATCTTATATTACTTATTGATAAAACGAAATGACATTTTGAATGGAACAAATTGCAAGAATCATAGGAGACACAGCAAGTCGTGTACATCCCATTTGTATTCATAGGGCCCCAAAATTCACCGCGTAACATGCAAATATTATTTTCTGGTTAGTCGAAATTTATGTTCGGGTTCTTGTAGTGAAACTTCCATTTTACGCCGGCAATAAATTTGCTAGGGCAAAATTGTCTACATATCGTATAATCATATTGTCTAGGATCGGGATGGAAGTCCCGTAGACTGCGAAAAGGTTATAATTCAGCAAGCGTTAACGAATTCGTTATTCCAGGAAAATAAAGCATGCCTGAAACCTCCATTTCCTTATAAACCGGCGATATTTATGGAAAATCAGTGCTTATAAACATGGTATGGGCACATATGAAATTTATTATTCAATATTCCTTCACCCTAGTATTTATTGTCTTGAATTTGCATAGTGCGAAGTTTCGGGGTACACCTGACACATGAAAATTATCTCGTTTAATCTAGCCGAAATATGCAGACGAGTTTTCAGTTAACCCAAGAACAAAATATGGTAATTTATCATTCATCTTTTCAGTTGTGAACTGCATAACAAATTTTCATCTTCAATCTTCATCACATTGCAGTTAAGTTAAATTTATTTCCTAATTTTATGATTGTATGCACCAGTCCAGTATGTATCCAAAATGAATAGAAATAATTTGATTTTGGTAATTAACTGTGACTTCCTGTAGCGTAGGTTAAATAGAAATCCATCTAATAAAAATAATCTCAATATTTTCACAAAGGGTATTTGGCGGCCTATAACGAGGTTACACCAAGGTCCCAGAAAATAAAAGAAAAATAGGCGTAATACGCAGACTCCCTAGCAAAGAAATTATGTGAAGCCAGATTTATGGGGCGTGATCCAGTACTTAAAATATCAAAAGCACTAGTCCGCTCCTTCATGCCCCGATGGATGCAACAAAAATATCAGACATTTTGGAAATGGATGCCAAGGTTTAATCACAGTAAACTTATGCTTGGAAAAACATCGGAAGCGCTGTCTTATGACATCCTCTGTTGAACAAGAGTCAGACAGAACAGATGGTACAGCTATGAACTTGAAACTGCTCTCTGAGGAAACTAATGCAAGCCATCGACCTATTTAGTGAAGATCCTCTATTCCCGCTATGTTTATACACTGACGAGTGTAGATTCTATAGGGAGGAGGAGGAAATCCTATTCACCTGGTTACAGAATGCCTGACCACTGCAAGCCAACGAAAATAATGCTTTGGCCAAAAAATTTATAGCGGGAGGACATAACCTCCTTGAAGCATTTCCAGATACTCAGAGTGGCTCTGTAGCTCAGTGGTCAGTACGTTAGACTTCTGAACAGAAGGTCGGCGCATCGAATCTCGGCCGAACCAACGAATTAATGCGGAGCCACTTCTCGGAAGGCAATGTCAAACCACCGAGGAGTATTCTGCCTTGTAAAGCCTCTCTATAAAGACTTTCGGAACCTTCTATTCGTGTCCCTTCCATTCGTGTATCAATGTATCACGCACAATACGAATAGTTGTAGAGAGGTCACCTACTTCCGAAACCGGGTACGGCACAAGAAGAAGAAGGTAGATGGCGTAGTACAGAAAGCAGCTCTAATGGGGGTACAATAGACCATAAGGTTGCGGTGCAACATAACCCCATATTAAATAACTAGATGTATGGGGGAGGAAGAATCTACCTCTTATATCTTTTTCGAATGCGAAGTCATGGTCTTCTGGAGAATTCCACTAATAGGGGATATAACCCCCAGGCAGGTAATTCCCAGAAAAGACTTAATGAGTAGACTGCTGAGCCTGATAATGTTAGCAAATCTCTTTACATAAAACGGCGCAACTAGAGGCACAAAGGGCCCGAAGGCTGAAGTTCTGAGGTTGACTGGTCTATGCTGAGTTAATCAATCAATCAAGGTCTTCATTTGTCTTCACACAAAGGAAAAGAGTTTCTTCAAGCTAAATTGCTTGACACTCAAATCAAAATGAATTAGTTTATTTTCACCCACAATGCTTTGATATATTTGAACTAATATTAGTTTTCAGTTATTTTTGAAATTCAAATTGAAGATTGTTTTATTCAATTTTCCTTCAATCAGAACTCTAAATAGATTCAATAATTTTTTCTCTTTTTTCCAGAATAAAATGTTGATTCCTGAGGAGGATCATCCAATATCTACATCGAGGACAGCACAGGTAACTGACCTACTGATCTTTCAATTTATATTGCTATCAATACACTATATTCCTCCATAATGAAAATTTCGAAAAACAACAGACAAATTGTTTTCAATAGTATATCTTTTGTTAAATTTACTTGCCAATATTATAAATTGAGAGTTTTCCTATTATCCTAGCTATTAGTTTGAGGTTAAGTTAGGTTCATGAAAATTCACAAGCAAATCAAAATACCCCTAGGAATATATAAAATGAAAAATAGTGTTTTGATTTTTAGATTTCATTTGGAAATTTTTAGCTCTATTTTGCTTAGTCTAAATATTAACTGAGTAAATTGATTTGAGTAAATAGATTTTTTAAACTGGATACGTTATGAAAACCTTCTTTTTGTACTTCTTCTTGTGGTGCCGTACCCGGTTTAGGGCGTGGCGACCTCTCTACAACTACTCGTGCTATGCGTGATACAGCGATACACGAATAGCAGGGACCTACAGTTTTACGACGGTTCCGAACGTCTTTACAGAGAGGCTTTACTAGGCAGAATACTGCTCGGTGGTTTGCCATTGCCTTCCGAGAGGTGGTTCCGCATAAATTCGTTGTTCCGGCCGGGATTCGATCCAGCGACCTCCTGTTCAGTAGTCCAACGCACTGACCACTGAACTACGGAGCCACTCTTGGTAGTACTTTTTGTACAACTGCCATTAAAAGTGACACTTTTAATGACAGCCAACAGTGTTAAAAGTGATTGTTTACATGGAAGCTTGTTAAAGTTATTAACGTAACAAGGCCGATATGTAGCAAATAACGGATGAGGTTGGATATTGTAATCCGAGGCGCAGCCGAGGATTATAACTAACCGAATCCGTTATTTGCGTATCGGCCGTGTGTCGTTAAAAATTTTTCGTAATCCCGTTGAAAGATTATATTTTGATTCCGAAGAAAGAAAAAACCCCGTACCTCGCAATTCTAAAGAAAAATCCCAACATCGTACACTCTGTTGTCATGGAACAGTTTGACAGTTTTATAAACAACGTCAGTTTTTTTGTGTTCTCAAGTTCGCTTTAACGACGGTCGACGACCAAGGATGAAATTAATGAAATTGAGGAACAAAATCAAATTCCTCTAGAAACATTGGGAGAATCATGTGCAATGCAGCGAGTGTTGATTAACTGCCGAAAATAATTCAAGAGCGATATCAAAAAGAATATGAAAATTTTGAAATGTGGCGTAAAACCAAGAATGTAAAGGTGGTTAATGAAGATGTATTATTAGCCTATGCGCAATGAAAATCAGAGGTTTATTCTCCCAACTCGATGTGGACCAAGATTTCAATGTTGTTATTGTAAACAGCTCTATTTTGCTTAGTCTAAATCTTAACTGAGTAAATTGATTTGAGTAGATAGATTTTTCAACTGGATACGCTATTAAAACCTTCTTTTCGAATGCATCTTGCTGCGATAGAGTTTTTTTATAATTAACTATTAGATAGCTGGACCGGATTGCATGAACTCTTCCAAATTTATTCTCATCGGACTGGTATTTCTCAATTGAAATTGTTGATACGGAAAGCGCTATAATTTTGATGCCGTCTCGGTGTTCGAATGCCTTTGAAACAGCTTCAAGAAATAACCATTTCCAGCCATCCATCCATCCAAAAGAATTCCGCTTCTGAGTTGTAATGAACATGTTCAGTTTTCCTTTGCTCGAAATTGTTTCCTTAATTACTTCCAACAACTGAAACAAGGGAAGTGTAAGATATTTAAGTTGCATGTTGAAGTAGGAACTAGGTCAAGACATTCTCCGTCTTTTTTTCTGTGAAAAAAACATTTCGAGAGGTGAATTAGTAATTTTAGTTCATGAAAAATACATCGGAAAAATATATAGAATTAAATTTTGATTGATGGTGCTATTCAAAAGACTCATGTTCTTATTAACAATCCAATAATCTCGCTTCATTTTCAATTTAGAAACTTGCTTCAGCGTTTGTAGGAAGTAGTGTAATGAACTGACAACAGGCAACTGTTTGCTTGTATTTTGGTACACAAAAATAGTCTAAATGGCCGATGGGATTGTCAAAATCTAGAACCATTACTCTTCATCACAATATAAAAGAAACTACCACTGGGAATATCAAAAACTTTACATTTCTTTTTGAACACATATTATGGCTATATTGTCTCAAATTTTTCTCATAATTGAAATTTCGAATAATATAAATCCTTGAGCATATCGTTGCATGAGAATAAACATCGCTGTCGTTATAGGATTATATATTTATGCTGAGATATAATGAAATTATTAATTTGTTTTCTTGCATTGTAGGGGCCAAATCCAATATCTCTCACCAATGAATGATGAAATGCTTAAAATTAAATTTGAAAAATCTGTTTGAGGCCATCAAGATTAGTCTCCAGTATAAATGACGAAATTAATGAAATTGAATGAAACTTAACGTTTCGAGAAATGGCTGCAACTGTTAAGAAATGGCTGACCTATTAGGATTTTCGGTCTGTTTTAGGAAATGGTACCACTTCACAGTAATACTGAATGCGTCATGTGTATATATATATACATATATATATATATATATATATATATATATATATATATATATATATATATATATATATATATATATATATATATATATATATATATATATATATATATATATATATATATATATATATATATATATATATATATATGTGTGTGTGTGTGTGTGTGTGTGTGTGTGTGTAAGGAGAGTTTATACAGCCTTTTATCTATAACCATCTACTGCCACCCACCCATTGGTTGTATTGATATATAGTCTAGGTCTGATATTGTAGGTTAGGGAGTTTGATTTTGGTGGGTGGAAGTTGGTTGGTTGTAGGTGTCACAAATTTCTGTTGCAATTTTTTTTTCTAGCACATTGTATGACTTATCTAAACTCGACGGCATTTGTGAGGATTGGAAATAATAACACAACTAAAGCTTCTAAAGGGCACGGTGTTCGACAAGGATCTGTACTGTCGCCCCTTTTCTTCAACGTTCATTCGGAGGTCCTTTTTACTCGTGTGCTAGAAGACGGTATCAAAATAAATGGTCCAACTATCAACAATCTACGATACGCGGATGACACTGTTATAGTTGCCGAAAGTTCGGAAGCATTACAACGACTACTAGACAAAATATCGTCCGAAGGTGATCAACTATCACTACAAATTAACATCGACAAGACAAAAATGATGGTTGTAAGCAAAACACCAGTGGCCCGAACAAATATCTTCGTGTACGGAAAACCCATTGAACACATCTTAAAGTTTAAATACCTCGACTGTTGGATAACTGAATAATCTGCCGAATTGAACAAGCTAGGAGAACATTTCTCAACGAGGAAACTATTGACTAATCCAAACCTTAATTTAAAATTGAGATACTGCTTTGTTAAAGGCTATGCTTATTCCGTTACTATATGGAGCCCGAACATGGACTCTCAAAGTCAATACGCTCAACAAACTGGATGTGTTCGAAATGTGGGTTTTCAGAAGACTGTTACAGATACCCTGGACCGCGCTTACCACCAACGCTGAGGTCTTGAGAAAGATAGATGGAGACAGAGAACTTCTGATGAAACGAAACGAAGAAAACCTGCATATTTTTGTCACATACTCTGCAAAACAAAGTACCAATTCCTGAAATTAATTATGGAAGGAAAAAGTTAAGGAAAGCGGGTTATAGGTAGGAAGAAATATTCATGGCTCAAAAAAATCAGGGACTGGACGAATCTAGACACCCATGCATTATTTAGAGCAGCACAGAACCGAGAACATTTCGCTGTAATTGTTGCCAACGTTCATTGAAATGGATATGGCACTTTAAGAAGAAGAGGTTGTGTTGCATGGTGTTAAGTGTATATATGTGTGACAATGATAAGGACTTTTCTGGAATATTCCAGCTTTTTCCAGATTATATTCAAATGTAAATGTGTGTTCTAGAATGTTGTACAACTAGAAATTTCAATCGTTGAGGACATATAAGCCGGAGTTCATTATTTTTTTGTCAGTCATGTCTCAGCAATGGTTCAGCAGATCATTAACAATCTAAGTGCTAAACTGATTCTATTACTATTGAGTTTACGTTGTATTTCAACCCAGGCAACGCCAGGGGTTTCGTCGCTAGTAGAGAACAATTTGGTTTCAATTCAGCTTCCCAGGATTGAGGAGTTGCTGCCGATTTTCAGAGCTCTCCTCAGCAGCCACCTTTCCGCCTCCTTCGCGACTACATGCACCACATTCTCGCCCGACAACATGCATTTTCCCATACGACTACGCCTCCTGGAACATAATCAAAAGAGAAACCACGTTCGGGAGATTGCGCATGCCCACTGCTGTAAGCTCCTAGTCTAAGTCGTGATGTTGTGTTCTGAACTCACGCTTGATAAATTTCATGAGAGATTTGGGTCCAATGAATTTTGCAATGATGCATACGATGTATTTCGACCCGGACGCGTGAATACATTGTTTACTACGGTACAGCTAAGCTCGCCGCTATACCACAGTAAGCAATCCAACTATATTAACGCTGTTTAAATGATGACATTCTTTACTATACTACAGCAGAGGTCACCTTCGACCCATAGTAAGCATTGCAAATGAAAGAACTCCGTAAGGAAATAGTCGTATGTTACTAGGATAAGTTTTTAAATTTTAATTAGGAAGTAAGTGAATACTGGAATATTACTAGGGCTGTTAGTACATAGTATCAAATATAAAAACATATTACGATTAGACAGTTTTTATTTGAATTAAAAAGACGTCACGAAATAGATGTGAAGAGATAATAATCCGATTTTGAACAACTTTTTTATTAATTCATTAAACAAGAGCAAATTCCTGATTTGATTATTATTTTCCGAAATTTTCTTCACATAAACCACACTAAATAATTAACAAGAAATAGAGCTGAAGCTTTTAAAGAAGACAAAACAACGACTTCGTTTCCGTTATTATTTTATTTTTAGTGCAATTTGGCGTTGCGTTTATCCAAATTTATATTTACACCGTTGTCTTTTTCTTTGGGAAATAGACTCATGTTTCGAAGGTGTGCCTACTTGAACCCTTTTTACTCCTGACGTAGGTAAGTCCAACAAAGAGTTGCTCAATTGCTTGCCTTATTATGAGGTATGATTATGAATAATGTAATGTTTTTCTTCTGTGGTTTTAAACAAGTTTTGAAAAAAAATCAAAGAAAAATCTCTCTTTTTGACACACAGTATCTTGAAAACAAAGGAGTTTCGACCCACATGTGAAATGATTTTTTCTCTTGTGTTGACCTCCTCTAGAGCCCAACAGAATTATTGCACTTATAAATTTTACACCCTGTATATTATCCGTATTATTTACGGTCGTGATAAAGACATAAAACTGAAATATCCTTTATCACGTACGCGCGAATTAGTCCTTTTCCTTTTTCTTATTTTATCAACTGTCATTCAAACACTTCAGGATATTATGTATTTTTTAGCTGCTCGATATGTGTATCTTTTAATCCACTCTGACGACCTAGCAGAGCTTAAATTTTCCATCTAATCATCATACCATTTGCTGTGTTCCACCTCTCTTTCCATTTTGGTGCGGATCGTAGAGATATATTGATTGCTACCTTCATAGGCATATTCAGTAATTGAATCTTTTTGGTTAAAAATTGATTTCATTTGATTTGAAACACTTAAGTCCGACATTATTCTAAAAAACCGTGAGATAGATCTTGACCTACTAACCGAATGATAACAACTGACAGCCACGCGCCAATAACTAATAAGGGCCAAACACTTGCATGTGTGAGCTCAGCTCAAATGCAGTAATAGTATATTGTATAATTAGTGTGTTACCAGACTCGTCGCTACGCTCCTCGTCTGGTAATTATCACAGTCGTTTGGGAATATGCTTTTCCCACGAATTATACATACTATTCTTTCTCCGATCGTTGATTTACATTTAAAAAATCAATTAAAAAATATTGCATCCAAGATGTAATCAAGTAATTTTAAATAGGTTTCTCTATGTTCATATTGAAATATAGAAGTGGTAACCATGGAAATTACTCTGTTACGACAAAAGTAAAATAATTTTAAAGCCGGTTTTGTTTGATTCGTTGTATTTTATAAGGAATTAAAAAAGAATTAGTAAACATGAACACTGATAGTGATTATTTGTTGTCTTGCACGGCTCCTGAACTAGTAGGAGCCGCGAACGTGGCTTTACTTAATTTACTTCCGGCGAAATCTAGAGAGAAGTATGAACTTGCGTACCAACGCTTCATGAATTTTTGTAGAAAAAACAACAGTGTATCCTTTTATGAGAATGTACTGATGGCGTATGTTGCTGAATTGGCTAAAACGATGAAATCTTCGACGTTGTGGGCACATTATTCCATGCTTCGATCAACTTTGCCTGTTAAAAATAATATTAATATTGCCCAGTACCAAAAACTGAGAGCAGTTTTAAAACGTCAAGCTACAGGATACAAAAAATGTAAATATTAACAATCATAAAAATTAAAACCATACTTTGTTTCATTTTAATGTAATAATCCATTTGTTACATTACCGCACGCTACAGCAGTGCGGTAAGAATATTACCGCACTGTTATTTTCTAATTGCTTAGCAGCTGACCACTATTCTGGAATGTTGAGATTTGCGCATAGAAAACAGGTCAAAATAGTGTCACTTTTCCCACGATCGGAGAAAAAGAATGTTCTACTGCGTTACAGCTGAGCGCTCCGCTGTATAGCAGTGAGAAATGAAATATTAAAAATGGCATATTAATATTACATTATTTACCCTGACACGGCATAAGGCTCAGCTGTACCGTAGTACGCAATATATTTACGCGACCCGGACAACGGGGGGGTTTCTTCGCTAGTACAAGCTAAAGTCACTCGTGGCATTCCAGAATGCTTTCAGCAGTATATTCCATAAGCAACCAGAATTCAATTCACGATGATCTACAATCAAGTAATTCCATTCGAAACTTCAAGTGAACGCTATACGTATTTCATACAACGAGTAGAATCAAATTAAGTATTATTGTGGAAGCGTTCTAAGAGGAAACAAAACTAGGATTTCCATCAGTTGTCCGTTTAAACGCCTTCCGCCATGCCAAAAGCACGACAAAAACTTGCGATGTGCCGCGTTATCTCGGAAAACGTTCAGAAATGAGCGTTTTCTTCGGCTATGAGATTTATTTAATAGGTGGGGAATGTGGCACTTTATCACATCGCACAATGGACGGTGTCTGGGCGAGAACGCGGAAAAGTTAGCGACTCATTTTTAGAGTTTATTGCCGGGTGTCCCGAACTTGGGCGCTTTTCGTCAGCCAGCGAGCAATTTTGTGCATTTATGTATTATTGTATGCAGCTGATGTCTGTTTCGGTCTTCTACGACTTGTCGCCCGTTTGTTTCGACGACTTTGCGGTGATATATCGCGCAACCGGCGTAAACCTTGGATTTATGGTTTTTGTTGCAGTCGAATTTATTTGCCGTTTGTTCGTGTCAGCGAGATGAGTTCGATAATCTCTAAAAGGGTACAAAGTTTTCATTCAATTCAAAGCTGTTCATTACTTCACCCGTGTGTTTCTCATTGTTGCCAAGGGTAGAAACTTATGAAAAATTTATACGTTAATTTTCAAATAAAGTTACGGAAAAATAAGAATATATTTCATTTATCATAGTGATTATTCATTTTCACCAAGTATCGGCCTATTCAATTTATTTAAATTAATTATTCTATACTATATTTCTATATTTCTGATCCTGAAATATTTGTAAGTACTGGGCAAATTTATTATATCTACTTTATTAGTTTTCTTCGAATTTGCTGTGAACTTATTGAAATTGATGTTCAATGAGCCCTCATATATATATATATATATATATATATATATATATATATATATATATATATATATATATATATATATATATATATATATATATATATATATATATATATATATATATATATATATATATATATATATATATATATATATATATATATATATATATATATATATATATATATATATATATATATATATATATATATATATATATATATATATATATATATATATATATATATATATATATATATATATATAAATATATATATATATATATATATATATATATATATATATATTAATATATATATATATATATATATATATATATAATATATATATATATATATATATATATGTTATATATATATATATATATATATATATATATATATATATATTAGGGTTGTAACGGAAGCGGAGGTGGAGGTGAAAGTGGAAGTGGATAAATATGAATTCATGATTTTTTTAAAGTAATAGATAGTCAAAAGTCATTCATACTAGTAATCAAAATTATTAAAAGTCATATTATATTTCACAAACAACGATTTTGCAGCATTTTCACTTTCCATAGATCAAACCAGCTGAACTAAATACGTAATTGAAATTGCCGGCGCCGATAGGTAAGTGCGAACGATTGGAGCAAAACTTCATATTTTGTGTTATATCTCCACCATGATAAAAGATCATTTTCTATTTTCTCTTCGTAGCCACTACTATTTTTCAACTTATAACAGCCAGATTGGAATGCAAACTTTGTGTTTGTAGTAAAATCTGGAAGCTTGTGCTCGGTTCATCATTCATCAGATTTGATTCTAGTCTAGGTTTTTTGAAACAGAAGCTTCGTCATCACCCACACTTCTTGCAACATTCAAGTCATGTAGGGCTAGCAATAGTATTGGTTCGGACTGAACTTGTTCTTTAACTATCTCATTCAAAATTTTAATGTGTACCTTTGGTCCAATTATGTGAATACACTGTATTGTTTGAAAGGTCACGAATTGGAATTGATGTTTTTGAATGATGCTCTGGAAATTCTGATTCGTGTCCTATTTCATGTATTTCAACGACGTAAATATACCTCCGTTACAACTCCGCCAAAATTTTGCGGAAGCGAATGCGGAAGCGGAGGTACGATTTCTTGCGGAAGTTCCGCAGTTGCGGAGGCGGAAGCGGAGCTCCGTTACAACCCTAATATATATATATATATATATATATATATATATATATATATATATATATATATATATATATATATATATATAGATATATAGATATATATATATATAGATAAATAATCGTCTTTTTCGACCGTACAAATGAATGAAGTTGAATATAAAAATATCGGGATTGCGGTCTGTGTAATACTTTATTTCCTTACAAGCTCAATATTTCGTCACTACTTTGTGACTTCTTCAGGAGCATACTAAAAATGAGATGAGGTACATTATTCATCAGATTATAAAAAAATATTTTCAAAACTTACAGATCTAAAAGTAACAAAACATTAAAATGCACACACAATATATCATCAGTCTGCAGGTGTTCAAGAACAGCATTGCAATTATAGGACCAGGCTTTTCCTCGAAATGTGTCACATTAAAAGAGACAATAATTGTGTCAACTACAAATCTGACACTGGTCAATTAAGTAATATTCATTGCAACATCTTGAATATTGGGAACAACAAACCAGACCGTCGCCGAGTGATGTTGCCCGCATCGTTCAGTTGTATCCCACCTGCAGACTGATGATATATTGTGAGTGCATTTTAATGTTTTGTTACTTTTAGATCTTTAAGTTTTAAAAAGATTTTATTGTTTTATAATCTGATGAATAATGTACCTCATCTTATTTTTAGTATGCTCCTGAAGAAGTCACAAAGTAGTGACGAAATATTGAGCTTGGAAAATAAGTATTACACAGACCCCAATCCCGATATTTTTTTATTCAACTATATATAATATATATATATATATATATATATATATATATATATATATATATATGAAAAACTTGGTTCTCGGGATGAACCGCGTAAAAGATTTGAAAAATCTCGACGGTTCGGCTCCTTTTGCGAAGCCATCTTCAGGAGAATTAGAAGGGAAAATAATTCAGATACGTGACCTCAATCTGCCTACTTCACGAATCGAATTAGGAGGAATCGGAAATAACACGTTTGCGTGGTCTCAACCTGCCTACTCCACCAACCGTACTGCTTCCTGTCAATAACTACGTCAATGGAGTACCCGCCCCCTTCCCTATAAATACGGCCACGCGACGATCGGCCCGTCAGTTGACTCTGAAGAGTAGGCAGGTTGAGACTTCAGAGTTGACAGGAAGCAGTACGGTTGGTGGAGTAGGCAGGTTGAGACCACGCAATCGTGTTATTTCCGATTCCTCCTAATTCGATTCGTGGAGTAGGCAGATTGAGGCCACGTATCTGAATTATTTTCCCTTCTAATTCTCCTGAAGATGGCTTCGCAAAAGGAGCCGAAACGTCGAGATTTTTCAAATCTTTTACGCGGATCATCCCGAGAACCAAGTTTTTCAAATACTTCCGACCGCGGAAATCTTTCTGAACATATATATATATATATATATATATATATATATATATATATATATATATATATATATATATATATATATATACATATATATAATAATAATAATAATAATAATAATAACATTTAATACTTCAGATAACAACAACTATTATGACAATACTAATAATAAATTCTACATTAGTTTAAATGAAATATCAAAGAACACCGTACAAAAATATTACCCTCAGGATTACCAATATAATGCACTATGGGTTCTGTGAACCTGTGCGTGCACTATTCATTACAACTTAATATAAATTCAATTTAATTTTAATTCACAAAGAAAGGAAGAAGAGAAAAAAGAAAAAGAAACCAGACCATTTATACTATATCAGCACATTCATAGTATATACTCTATCCATTTCCCAGCATAAAAGATTTTTCCAAGAGCCACTTATTGAGGAGCTTAGCTTTATTTCTAGTGTAAGGCAATGTTCTAATATTGGAGGGCAACGAGTTGTAAATTTTTGGGCCACTACAGCTAATGTGCATCTGTACAGCACTGAACCTCACATAAGGCGTCAGCAAATGCAAAAACATATATATATATATATATATATATATATATATATATATATATATATATATATATATATATATATATATATATATATATATATTATATATATATATATATATATATATATATATATATATATATATATATATTTATATATATATACATCTTCAAATTCTGAGTTTCGGATATACAGTGTCATCCGAAAAAAATTATATCAAAGTTATATCAATGTTTTTTAGAAAAAACTTTCTCTATTTTTCTTTTTTTAAGCTACAGTTCCACCGGAGGAACATGGAGAAACATTTTGTTGCTGAATGTTTCTCCTTGTTGCCAAAAGTAGAAACTTACGGCAACATACGTAAACTTCCTGTTTCCATTGGAACAATTCAAAATGTCAATAGTTGCATATTGTTTAGTAGAAAAAATCAACATTTGTTGCCGAAACATAAAGAAATTTTAAAGAACATTTACGAACATTTTGAAACATTTACTGAAACAAGCAACAGCAGCAAAAAATTTTTTCAATATTCCTCCGGTGGCAACGTAGCTATATATTTATTCGTCTTCGTACTTCACTTTTCACTGAAAATCTGCGACACGAATGTTTACTAGTTGCGTTCTCGATACGTTTCTACTACGATAGCAACACGGATTTGTTTACTCATGTTTCCTATTTTCTTTTGAAGTTTACCGCTCAAAATAGAAAACGGCGACAAGTAGGAACAGTCAATATTTGTTGCCGAAAAATAAAGAAATTTTAATGAACATTTTCGGAACCACGCAACAGTAACAAAAATGTTCCTCAATGTTCCTCCAATGTTTGAAGGATGACAAGAAGAAACAGTCAACATTTGTTGCCGCAACATAATAGTTATTTATGTACCAAGTGCGTTATATCACGAAAAAATTATTTTATTATAATAAAAAATCGATTTTAAAATCGGTTCATTGCTCCTTTACTTTCCATTTTCCTTCTCATAGTAGGCATATTATTTGTTGATATTTTGACGTTTGTGAATATTTTTGTCATCATATTTAGTGAATGTCATTGCTGCTTTCTTTATGTAGTCTTATAGAAATAATGGAAATGAAAATGAATCTACCATAAAATATCATAGAAAATGCAGCCAAAGCTGCGAATAATTCATTGCCGTAGAAATCCAGGGTCGTATACGACAAGGATTATGAAGTATTTAATCAATGGAAGTTGCTTCATTTCTCCTCGTACAATGAGCGGGCGTTATGATCCATAATGCCCGCCCATAACGCCCTAGGGCATAATGACTGTATTTATAGCAACCGTATCTAAGATAAAATCAACAAATAATATACAAGTGAAAAATAAAGAATTTTTAAGGAACATTTAGGAACATTTTGGTACATTTTCGGAAACAAGCAACAGCAACAAAAATGTTCCACAATGTGGCTCCGGTGGAACTGTAGCTTAATACGACAGTGTCGTTTCCTTTTAACACGTTCACCCCGGCTATATATAAAAAAAATCGGTCACTCAGCCGGCAAGTTTTTTTGTTATTATTTGCTTTCATTTTTATCACATATGACGTATATTAGACTTCTAGTTGAAAATTTCAATTTTTTTTGGTTTTTAAATATATTCAATTTGCGGCATCACATTAGTGTCACGCCGTCACAAGGAGTTACTTTGGCCATACAGCCGGCATGACAACAACGTGATACCGCGGACTGTCGCATGGTATCTATTATAGATGTCGTTGCATCCACCGGTTGGCGGGAAAGACTTGTATCGGTGTGAAGTAATAAGATCTAGACATAGGGAGCTCACTTGTTACTTCACGATCGTACAAATTATTTTTCTTTACTAATATAATGGGGGATAACGAAAAAAAACAAAAGTATTTGAAAAAGACAATGAAAATAACACCATATAGGGAACAGCTAGCTAGATCATTACTAGTAGGTCAAGGAAATAATGACCCTCTAACGGACGATGCTAAACGAGACCTCTCATTAGAACTTCCTCATAAGAAAAATCGTTGCGTTGTTTGCTACGCTGAAATACGAAAACGAAATGAAGAATTATTGCAACCAATAAAAGTTCACGCACAAAGTGGCACTGCCCTGGATGTGAAAAAATTATTGTTTTACATGTTTTTTCATAACGTAATCAAGTTAGAATAAGTTAGTTTTAAATTTTTATATTCGTTTGATTTACTTAACAAAATATTAGAGTTCATTTCTAATTTTCATTTCCGTTTCTATCTAAATGAAAAAATTTCAGTTTTTTAATTTTTTTGATACCCCGTAGATTTTTTCCTAAGCCCTATATCTCGGTCCGGCGCATGTGAGCCGATCACTTGGACGGCGCCAATAAACACTTCGTTCACTCAGCATTGTGCCATGGTTTCTAACGAGGTACATGCCGTCTAAATCACATTTTGTTGTGTGGCAGTACATTGATGCCGCGATGGCACAGTAACCAAAAGAGCGTGGCATACATGTGATGCCACGCCGGGGTCAACGTGTTAAGTCGTATTTTCCCATAAAATACATAGTATTGCAGTGTATCGAAAGTATACGCAATCATGTGCGATAGTAGTTTTTCTATTGGGTTTAGACCTCCTAGACCTCGATTTTCTAAAAAAATTTCATGTCTGATGTTCAAGAGAATGTCAAGAGGAAATACGGCGATGCGACGATCGACCCGTGTGTTGACTCTGAAGAGTACTTTAGAGTTGACAGGAAGCAGTACGGTTGGTGGAGTAGGCAGGTTGAGACCACGCAATCGTGTTGTTTCCGATTCCTCCTAATTCGATTCGTGGAGTAGGCAGATGGAGCCAGGTATCTGAATTATTCCCCTATACATTCTCCTGAAGATGGCTTCTCAAAAGGATCTGAAACGTCGATATTTTTCGAATCTTTTACGCGGTTCATCCCGAGAACTAAGTTTTTCAAATACTTCCGACCGCGGAAATCTTTCTGAACACATAAATATGTATATATATATATATATATATATATATATATATATATATATATATATATATATATATATATATCTCTATATATATATATATATATATATATAAGTAAGAATTATTCGTGTTAAACGGAAAACACGCCCGTGGTTATAAAATTAAGTGAACTAGGACATTTATTTGAAACTAATCAAACAAACCTCCTAGCAGAGCTGGTTATGAGAGTTCACGAAGCATCGAAATATCAACATCTACCCCAGACGGTAATTGTTCGAAATGTTAATTTGTTTATCACAATCGATGGAAATTGATAGACAGACTGTTTCGCCCTTATCGGGGCTCATCAGTATCATCCATCCACCAAGAGTGATAACCAAACCAACATTTCAAACGGTCATACATATTTCTTCTAGTAACTCCATGACATATAAATATGACACAGCGCCACCAGTCGGAAACAATTGAACCACATCTTTCAGAACAGAAGAAAACATTTCGGCAACGAGAACTAGTACGTCCGGAACACACGAAGGTGGCTACCATATTCGCTAAGCAAGAGTAAAGCTGACACATCAGTTCCATGTGATTCAACATTACACACCGCAGGCAGCAACTCCTTTTTCAATTCGGTTTGCTATCTAAGCGTGATTTTTCAAAATACAATTCAATCGTTAGAATCACATCGCGTCGCTTTGCGTTTCGAGCGAAAAATACGACCTTAGAGATGAAGCTCTGCTGCTCACTCCTTTTTAGGGTTCCGTACCCAGAGGGTGAAGACGGGACCCTATTATTAAGACTTCGCTGTCTGTCCGTCCGTCCGTCCGTTCGTCTGTCCGTCTGTTTGTCACCAGGCTGTATCTCAAGAACCATGATAGCTTGACAATTGAAAATTTCACAAATTGTGTATTTCTGTTGCTGCTAAAACAACAAATACTAAAAACAAAATAAAATAAATATTCAAGGGGGGCTCTCATACAACAAATGCGATTTTTTTGCCCTGTTTTGCTCGATATCAATAATGACAACAGGTAGGTACTTACTTAAAATATTCACGAAATACTCAGTTGTATTTTTACTTTAATAATAAATAATACAATCAAAATAAAATAAATATTAAAGGGGGGCTCAATGGTATGGAACCATTCGTACGTGAGTCCGACTCGCACTTTCTCGAATATTTCAATTTATTCCATTGTGCTTGGTATTTATTATGTATCCATATAAATATATATATATATATATATATATATATATATATATATATATATATATATACAGGGCCCCCGCCATATGTGAAAAGTGTGCAATGCACACGGACGCCATCCTTTAGGGGCGCCAAAACCCAGGGTCAAAACTTGCAACAAAAAAAAATTATAATAATTTTAAAATAAAAGTTAAATAGGATTAGGTATGAATACACACTATTCCTATGTTGCGAGAACATGTCAGGTGGTAGTTTCTTGATTTTTCCTGTTCAGACATGAATAATGCCTGGAGCGCTATAAAAGCGATGCATCGCCAAAGGCGTTTTCAAACTGGTTAGTTCACTGGACCGTGCAACAAGTTAACAACAAGTTAAAAACAAGTAATCCTATTAATTTTTACATTCAAAGTTATTTTTATTTTGTCAAGTGTTATATAATATTTTGTTTTTTTTTAATAAATTAAGTGCTGAAACCTGCTGACTGCAATTTCAAAGGTTTGGTTTTTTGTAAAATAAGTTAATTAAAATTTAGTAAAAAGTGTTCCCTAGTTCACTTTATACTATCAACATTAACCCTTTATAGGATACTGGTTATAATTAATTTTTTTTACACAAATATCTTTTTATTGGGTGTGAACAAGAATTTATTTTAATTTATTCTGTTATGATTTTATTCTGTTTGTTTCATTTTGATATTTTAGTCTACAAATAAATATGACTTCTAAAGTTCAAAAAAAATAAATAAAAGGGGCGCCAGAATCCTTTTTTGCACACAGGCGCCAGTAGCCTTCACGGGGGTCCTGTATATATATATATATATATATATATATATATATATATATATATATATATATATATATATATATATATATATATATATATATTTATTTATTTATATATATATATATATATATATAGATATTTATATATATATATATATATATATATATATATATATATATATATATATATATATATATATATATATTATATATATATATATATATATATATATATATATATATATATATATATATATATATATATATATATATATATTTATATATATATATATATATATATATATATATATATATATATATATATATATATATATATATATTTATATATATATATATAAATATATATATATATATATATATATATATATATATATATATATATATGCCTTAATATGTTTGAGTTTTATAGTAGGTAACTATATCCTTTGTATGGTTATTGATTAATTAAGTATTCATCTACGAGTATAATTATACTTCTAGGGAGATTCCCATTGGTACCTGTGAAGATCCAAACATCCAACAAAATTCCAGGCACCAAAAAACAAGAATCATCAGTATCGAAATCGTCCAATTTAGAAACTCAAACCGAATCGAATTACGAGCAACGGAATGCCCCAGTGGGGGCGACATAACGGGGCCACCCAATTTGCATTCAAATGAGTTACAAAATTCGACGCCTCTTGAGCAGAAAACGAATTTCCGCAACTTGATGGTTTCGATACTACGTCACCGAAACGAGACCGACTTTAATTTTATCTCTCATTTAGCTAAATTGATCGAAACGCGTTAACACCGTATATTTTCTAATTTACCTTAGCTTTTTGTTAATTATAATTCTCGTTTAGGGTGTTTTATGCTAATTTTTGATGAGATTTATTATATAAGAACTTCTGCAAATTGAATCGTTAGTTTTTTGAATGTCTTTCTTTATTACCCTTATTTTGTGTTTCAAATTTCATATACAGGAATATTCAAATTCGAGTCTATGCATGGGGATTTCGATAACGGTAAGAGATAGGAGGTGGGTTCAATGGGGGCAAAGTAGCGTATTGTAGAGGTTCATTATATGAATACAAAAAATCTGACTTAGCTTCTTCAGGTCTGGAGTTATACAGGAAAAATTGAGAATTTCGAAATTCTTTTTATGCCTATATCTTTTTATTTTACGAAGTTTTTTTCAAAATTTTGCCACTTTTCCATAGCAACTTTTTGAAGCATTTCCAAATATCTGAATGAAATATGTATATACAGGGTATCGTACACATTGGGCCACCCTCAACTTTTCATTTTCAAATACTGGCCTGTATTTTTTATTGCATTTTTTCAGAAGTCAAGAGTCATGTTTGATATAAGCGTTTTATTTTTATCTAAATCATAAAGTGTTTTGGAAATATTGAACTAATACGAGGCATTCTATAACTTATTCTATGATATATTTTTTTAAATTACAATTTCAAAATTTTTTTTCAATTGCTGAAATTCAAAAAAAAATTGAAATTTCAATGGTGATGGTTCAATATTTCTAAAACACTCTGCAATTCAGACGAAAATACTAAGACAATATGAAACTTGACTCTTGGCATTCAAAAAAATGCAATAAAAAATACTGGTTCGTATTTGAAAATTAAAAGTTGAGGATGGCCCAATTTATATGATACCCTGTATATAATTTTTATTCAGATATTTGGATAGCCTACACAAAGTTTCAATGGCCAAGTGACAACTTGTTTGTGAAATATTTTTGAAATTAAAAGATATAGGCAAAAGAAGAATTTCGAAATTTTGGATTTTCCGGTATATCTCCAGAACTAGAGAAACTAGATAAGATTTTCTAAATCCCAATGATTGACCTCTGAAATATGCTACTTTGCCTCCATTAACCATCCCTCTATCTCTTACCGTTATCTAAATCCCCATGTATATACTCGATTATGAATAGCCCTGTATATTATCGAAATATGTATACCAAAAATACCTTAAACGAGACATTACTCGATTTTTAAGTAAATATCACCTTTTTTCCTGATGAACCCCCTTTTCACGCCTTTTTCCTGAACCAAATTGACTCAAAAACCGTACCATTCTCTTATGGGTACCTACCCATTTGAAGTAGAAAGCTTAATTCTTTCATAAGTTATCGGGAGAATAACAGACTGACCGACAGAAAAATTTGCTCAGATAAAATTTTTTACACGTTTTGGGACATTTTATGCCGATTCAGCTAATGAAAAATCTTTGGACAGGTACTATACTTCCCATCACGTTTTTGATGTAGAAATTTCTAGAATAAAGAAACATAAAAAGCGTATTGATATCACGTAGAATATCCTAATTTCAAAATCTAAATGTTTGTGTTACTACATTCATGTATTTCAATCAGGTGTGTGCCTATGCTGTTTCCAGAATCTACAGCAGTCGTCCAGATATCTCTTATAATTGACCTTAAACCACTGTTGTGAATTAAAACTGTATATATACCGTTTTCAGCAAAAAGCAGAATGTAAAGTAGGATCCTATAATAACAGCAACAGTAAATAAACAATAAATAGTATTCAACATTCAGCATTAAATCAATTTTCCTTTCACTTGCTAATTTTCAGAACTGCTGGTACAAGGAAAGCAATAATGCACGATAATGAAGTCCCAATTGCATAATCAACTTTAAGAGAACATTGATTCACTGAAGAATAAACTCCATACAGAGTCATAGTTCAAACACAAATCAATAATGGAATGGCAAATCAATAATAAAATTGATGTTAGACAATTCAGTACGAATTAGTTATTACTGAAACAGCAGATCTGTAAAGCGCTGAAGAGTCTAATTTACATTCTAGATACTATTGCATGGAAACGATATTAGTATTTTACTGAAGAAACTCATTTCGTAAGAAACTAAGTTCATCCTATCAAAGTCGATGCGTCGTCTTCGGATAAACCCAAAAAGCCCATCGAATTTGTCATTGTCTCTAATTATTATTCTGCACTGGAGACTTTGCATTCTAGCACGACTAATTTGAAATCAATATATTCCCTGCGGATGTTAAAGTGAAGTTCCAATCTGTTTCCCGAAATCATTACCAAAGTTCGATTGTGTTCATTTTGAGAAGTTCTCTACGTTTACTGCATTTATTGTTTGAGATTAGTTGGCAACTTAAGCACATTATTTGCACTTCGTGGATTGTATTCACGTGGCTGCTACCACAGAGAAACGTTGGTGTACCATCCATAATGTAAACTAGCGAAGTGGCTATAATAGGCGAGTCAGTTAAGCCATTGAAAATCGAAAATTCAACAATAATTCCAAATGTTTTTAACACGTTGACCCCGGCTGTATATAAAAAAAATCGGTCTCTCAGCCGGCAATTTTTTTTGTTATTTTTTGCTTTCATTTTTATCACATATGACGTATATTAGCCTTTTAGTTGAAAATTTTAAGTTCTTTTTGGTTTTTAAATATATTCAATTTGCGGCATCACATTAGTGCCACGCCGTCACAAGGAGTTACTTTGCGTGGTATCTAGATGTCGTTGCATCCACCGGTTGGCGGCAAAGACTTGAACCGCTGTGAAGTAATAAGATCTAGACATAGGGAGCTCACTTGTTACTTCACGATCGTACAAATTGTTTTTATTTACTAATATCATGGGTGATAACGAAAAAAAAAAAACAAATGTATCTAAAAAGTTATGGAATGATCTTCTATCTGATGAGAATAATGCAAAATGAGCTAATTTTTAGTTGTGCACTAGTGAACTCATTTCTATTGTATAAAGAAGTGACACAAAGCACAATGAAAATAACACCATATAGGGAACAGCTAGCTACATCATTACTAGTAGGTCAAGGAAATAATGACCCTCTAACTGACGATGCTAAACGAGACCACTCATTAGAACTTCCTCATAAGAAAAAGCGTTGCGTTGTTTGCTACGCTGAAATAATGAAAACGCAATGAAGAATTATTGCAACCAATAAAAGTTCACACCCAAAGTGGCACTGCCCTGGATGTGAAAAAATTATTTTTTTACATGTTTTTTTACAACGTTATCAAGTAGGAATAAGTTAGTTTTAGATTTTTATATTCGTTTGATTTACTTAACAAAACATTAGAGTTGATTTCTAATTTTCATTTTCGTTTCTATCTTAATGAATAAATTTTAGTTGTTCAATTTTTTTGATACCCCGTAGATTTTTTCCTTTAGTCCTATATCTCGGTCCGGCGCATGTGAGCCGATCACTTGGACGGCGCCTATAAACACTTCGTTCACTCAGCATTGTGCCATGGTTTTAAACGAGGTACACCAACACCTCCTAAAGAACAAAGGCCTCGGGGCTTGCGCGTGACGTCATTCAATCTAGGCTGATTTTATTAAGCATTGTATATGAGCACTATGATAATATTTATGATAAAATGAGTTCGATAAGGGATATTTAATAGGTATTAAGGGTTTCCGGTATAAACAGGGCTGCCAGACATGAACTGAACCCTTAGTCGCGCCCCATTCGTTTATTTTTTTCGGGAAAACGAAATTTCAAACCAAAAACCCAACTTTTCTGATAACTCAATATTGTCATATTTTTATGTTGAAATGGTCATATTTAATACAAAAATTTAAGATTATATTTTTATCAAATTAAATAGTAGACCAAATTTCTCTTTTTTTTGAAACATTTTGCGAGAAACTGTGAACTATATAATTTAGAAATTTATTTTTGGAAAAATTATTTACAAATTCAGATGTTTAAAAACTACTTTAATGAAATTAAAAAACGTCTGATAACCTTATTTTGTGCATATATAATGTGATAATACATATATTTGAAATAAAATCTATAAAATTAAGTGTTAAAAAAAGTAAAATTAAATTTAGATGCGTCTATACCTAATTTAAATAGTGTAAAAAAATTAACATTGGCAAAATTGAAACTGAACTACTTATTTGAAATATTAGAGTCTAAATGTTGAAATAAATTTGATGATAGATTGGTTTCGCTTATATTTTTTTTTGCTTTTTTGTATTTTTTTTGAGATTTTTTCTGTTATTTTTTAAATTTTTTTTTTTTTTTAATTTTTTTGTTATGTGCAAACACTCGCTGGAAGGATTATGCCATATCTATAAATGTAGTGGTTTAATTCATGCTCTCTCTACCCATCTCTCAGAAACTACTTTAAGCCTTAAGTACTAAAAGTTTTGCAGTTTTCTTTATTAGTTTTTCTAAGGTCGGTTATAGATTAGTTTTCGAACAATAATTTAAGGAATGTATTGGGAAATGCCTACTAAGAAAGATTTTCAAAATATAAATTTTTGAGTGTGTCTGACAATTTTCAAAAGGAGCTGAATATTTGTTTTAATGAAGTACCTCGAAAACAACTCATAAAGAAATGATTTTTTATTGTATATATCCCAGAAAGGTCTCTTCATGTGCAGTAAACAAGTTTCTTAAATTATAATATAAGCTGTTGAACTACATTTACGCACCTGTTCACAGGGATATAGAGAGAGCACCACGATTTAGGATTCTATTAAATTATAAGAATCCTCTACAATACAATATCCTACCTGTCACAGGATCCTCTGCTCGGGAATTTATCCATTCACATACACCCAGGAGCAAAATGTAATTCACAAACTTTGGTGTTTTTATTGGGCACTAAATCATCGCGCGGAATAGCTCGCAGACCAATTTTTTGTTTCAACTCGGCATTTTTGGGGAAACCAAAAACATGAACTTTTTGGCCCATTATCGTAATTTCCGCGCATCCCGGTGCACAACACTTAAACGGCATGTATTAACGGGCTTCTTCACAACAAGATTACACAGAAACGACCTAAAATTGATGAAAATGGAAACAAACGACCTGCCACCGCCGAAACGAACGAACTCTTTACTCTTACAAACACGTGATGCGCGGTCGTATCATCACAAATTACAGTCGCACAACTACAGTTGACGTCCCGCTCGCCGCGATGGCATATCAACATTTCGCAGAGTTACTGCTCAATGCTCTTTTAATGGGAAATCTTCCAGCCTAGATTTGATGACGTCACGACAATTTTTATTTGAGCCCCGAGGCCTTTGTTCTTTAGGAGGTGTTGGGTACACGCCGCCTAAATCACATTTTGTTGTGTGGCAGTACATTGATGCCGCGCCGGCACAGTAACCGCGGCATACGTGTGATGCCACGCCGGGGTCAACGTGTTAAACTTTGGTCAACTGAATGCTACATAGGGAAAGGAACCTTTTCCTAAGTCCAAACCATTGTTAATATTGGAATAACATTGAAAATCGCTGTATGCTTGTGAAAAAAATTCCAAAAGTTCTGCATACTTGGAGTAGTATTAAATATATTATTTCATATCACGTATCAAATTTGCAACCAATTTAAGGATACGGAATATTTTTTTATTCAAAATTGTCGATTTTCTTTGATGAACTGACCTAAAAAATTCCAAAAGTTCTGCAAACTTCATAGATACTTCGGAAAATATACCGAACAGTTGTATGGATTTGCAACCTTTTACGTTGACCGGAACATGTTTATTTATAAGTTTTTTAATTCGTGGTAATTTTTTCGAGAAAGATGGTCTCGGAATAATTACAAAAGTTTTGAAACTTGTTTGCAAATTTAGAAAACATCCATTCTGATGCATTTGCAACCTTGTAGGCGGTCTGGAACTAAATGCAATTTGCAAAAATATAAAAATCCAAAAATCATATTTTTGCAAATTGCATCCGGACCGCGTACAAGGTTGCAAGTTTGCAAATGCATTAGAATAGATGTTTTCTAAATTTGCAACCAAGTTTCGAAACTTTTGTAATTATTTCGAGACCATTTTGCCCGAAAAAATTACCACGACTTAAAAAAATTTTAAATAAACCTGTTCTGGTCAACGTGAAAGGTTGCAAATTTATGCAACTGTTCGGTATATTTTTCCGAAGTATCTGTCATGTTTGCAGATCTTTTGCAGTTTTTTAGGTCAGTTTATCAAAGAAAAACGTTAATTTTGAATGAAAAAAATTTTCCGTACCCTTAAATTGGTTGCAAAGTTGATACGTGATATGAATTAATATATTTAACATGACTCCAAGTTTGCAGAACTTTTGGAATTTTTTTCACAAGCATACAACAAAATTCAATGTTATTGCAATTTTAACAATGTAGGTTGACTTCGGAAAAGGTTGCAAGGAGCCCATTTAGGACACATTTATTTAACCATATTTATTAAATATGAAGATTGAAAAATTTGAGAATTCAGGCACTAACTGGATATGTTAATAAACAATAATCCGACTGCAAACATTTTTTAGTTATACATTTGTTAATTAGTAATATTTTCTGCTTGAACATGAATATTGAAAGTGTGATAACCGTTTAACTAAACCTCAGGTTTTTTCGGTTCTTAGAGCTATTTTTGAAAGGCTTTAGAATAGATCCCGTTCTAAAAAATTCAAAAATTTCAATTTTTCAGTTTTTATTAACAATTTACGTATTTGCAAAATAAAAAATTTTTGTTTTTAAATTAGATTATTTATTAATTTTCTATTAACTGAAGCTGTATGAAAATGGTTTTTTTCAATTCTCATCTCCTATTGTTCGAAGAATTGTTATAAACAAATGCTTTGTTTGTAAGAGAATTGAAAAAACAATATGAATACTTTTGACAATTACGTAAACTGTTGAAAAAAACTGAAAAATAAAGTTTTTTTCAGCAGAGATTTAACTCCAAAGCTTCTGCAAATTGAGTAATTGGGTTGAAATATGATTAGTTGATTGAGTTAATGTTGAAATACGGTCCTATGTGCGTTTTAACACATTTCCTCAATCGCGCTACACTTCGCGGAGACTTTTATTCGAACGCATCACGATCTTTGCAGTTTTTTAGGTCAGTTTATCAAAGAAAAACGTTAATTTTGAATGAAAAAAATTTTCCGTACCCTTAAATTGGTTGCAAAGTTGATACGTGATATGAATTAATATATTTAACATGACTCCAAGTTTGCAGAACTTTTGGAATTTTTTTCACAAGCATACAGCAAAATTCAATGTTATTGCAATTTTAACAATGTAGGTTGACTTCGGAAAAGGTTGCAAAATTTCATAGTTTGTATTTATCTCTTTCCCGACCCTACATTAAAGTTTAAAAACTTCTGGAATTTATCAATTGATTATCTCAACTGACTGGCCTAATATTTGTGAATAAAATGCAATGTGTTCTCATTGTATTAAATTATAAGAAGACACGTAAGCAGCAGTGCGACGCCAATAAGGTAACATTTCTCCCACAAGTTTTTTCTTTTTACATATGAATTCTTAACCCCCTAAATCAATTTGGAAGAGCTGTGCAGGCGAACGAAATGTTTGAACCTACGAAATAACATGGATCCTATCCATTAAAAACGAACAGTAAGAAAGCGAGTTAAAATCAAAGGACACTTAACCAATATCAACACAATCCACGTACCAAATTCCAACCCTCTAACTCAATCGGCAGGAGCTATGGAAGTATCCCAAACCTCAAAAACCACGAAATAACCAAGACAGAGGTATTTACTGGAAACGGTTAGAAAAAGCTTAGTCTGCCAAAAGTACCTTCCCTAAATTCACTCACCAAATTTCAACCCTCTACCTCAATTAGCAGGATCTGTGCGCAAAACCTCAAAAAACACGAATAAAATAGAGATATCCACTTCAAAATGGTGACGGTTATGAAAAATTGTAATGTCTTCAATAGCAACTTCAGAAATATCAACTAAATTCAACAAAAAATTTTTCACGTTCTTACAGAATTTGGGATAGGGTTTGAGGTTTCAAAAATCCTTCATCTTTCAGCTCCATACATCCTCAAAACTGCCCCTGAAGATCGAATTGCTGATATGTTGTCCATAGTTAATTAAAATATAATTCGCAACTAGGTACTCTTGCAATCCTCCGCCATTATCTTCTTCAATATTTGAAGATTATGCGATATCATTACTATTTACGGCAATTTGTTTAATTATATTTTTTACGATATTAAAATTATTGTTTGAAAGTGCAAAATTAACTTATTATATTATGATAGACAATATGATAGATAAAAAGGTTTTCAAAAATTCGATTAGCCAGGTGTACCCCCTTACCACACATAATATCAAAAAACACAATTCACATCGGAAATTCAAGTAACCCCTTACCACACATAATATCAAAATACACACTTCACATCGGAAATTCAAGTAAAAAACTCTAATAACTTTTATCTAAGCACAACATAAACATTAAATACCGTAACAGAACTAACTAGGAAATTATATTAAAAAAAATAATAAATCAAAAGTTCACAAAAACAATGAATCAGAAATTTATTAAATTAATTGTGGTAATTGTGATAAATTTTACATTGGTAGAACTTCCATAACACAAACATAGCTTTGTTAATCTAAAGTCGGATTCAAATTTTGCAAACCATTTAATCTAAGCAAATCACGCATTCAATTTTGACTTTAAAATATTTTTTTTTTATTGGCAATTAACGTGTCTCGGCATCTAGTGGCCACTGACACAGGATCTATGATACATTGGGTTACATATATGGAGGGTAGAGGACCATCTCATATTGGAAAACAGTCGCAAAAGTGTCCAGTTGTAAACTGCAAATTGCAGTTCCAAAACCCTCCAGAGTGGCGCCAGAATAGCAAGAGAGCATGAAATAGGAAGGGATGCCATGCCGCGCTGTTGCCAACTTTTGTAATTGGGATTTTGAAGTTTGAAAGCTAGGTTATGTAGTTTATTTTTGAATGGGTGCTTTTATTATCTTATTTATTAGTTTATTGAATTAGTTCATTTTTGAGTCACTGTATTTTTTTTTTCCATAGAACTCAGTTCGTCTTTCAAAATTTTTTCAAGATACCTACTAGTCCAAAAATGCCGCTCTTCTGTTTAAAATGTGTAAAATTGTAATCGACTCATCGTGATATTCAAATCGCCATAAAAGATGCGCATAACATTGAACCTAAATCTACAGAGTACGATGAATCTGTTGGTTTTTAAGTGTCGGGAATAGGCCTGGGTAACACAGTGAAATATTGGGTGTTGAAACAATGACACTAACACAACCTAGTGTTTCAACACATTGCGTTAGCAAAATTGTGTCACGATGAAGTCGTGAGTCATGCGTTGCCTACATGTATTAAAAACAAATATGGCACTCTTAAAACTGAAACTGAAGCGCAATTTAAACACTTCTCATAATTTATTAGTCTTCTACAAGAATTTGTTAATGAGGTAAATAAAAGTAAAAACGACTTCAATATGACAACAGCGCGTCATTTGAAATGTACCCACTTGCTATTGTGGCGCCACCAATTTGACGATTTTTGACGGACACTTTTTCATACACAGAGATGGTCCTCCTTACCTCTACCCTCCATAGTTACATAATAAAAAATCAAATTAATTTAAACAGTCGACAGTCTTTAAGGAACTGTATCACAGAACTAAACTGGTTAGGTGCACCGAGAATGTTTTTGAGTGTTCCACTAAGTTTATGTTTATGACGAGTTGGGCTGTAGTGTTTGCAGTGTAGAAGTATGTGCTCAATTTTAAATCTCGCGTTATCACAGAATTCACAGGTAGGGGGATTCTGTGCAGACATCAGGTATCCATGTGTGAGCCGGGAGTGACCTATTATGAGTCTTCTTAAAACACTTTTGTCTTTTCTTGTCATTTGAGGCATTTTCTGCGTGGAAACATAGGGTTGGATTGGATAGTATGTAGTTTTGTGTTGCGTGTATCCCAATGTGTTTGCCATATTCGAATCTTCATTTGTCGTGCTGCTGATTTTAAGTCTTGGTGGAGTTGAATTTGCTCTACTGGCAAGTCGGAGGAACAAGTTTGTTTTGCTGGTTGGTCTGCACGTTCGTTGCCCGCAATTCCTACATGGGAGGGATCCAGATGATATTCACGTAGATACCTCTAGTGTGATGATGGTGGCAGGTGTCGAGGATATCTTGAACTATGGGATGTGTTGAATAGTCGTTTTTAATGGAGTATATTGATGGAAGGGAGTCTGTACATATGGCAAGTTTACTAATTTCCTAGAATCATTACACATAAATAAATACAAACACTCAGGTCCCCTATTGAATATCCAAATTGATCATATTAAAGGTCTCCTTGTTATTCATTTATTGCAAATTTTTTTTGTTCACTTTATTTGATGTATGAAATTGACTATGATCAGCAAGTATATTTAACATGAATCGATTGTTGTAGGTAATAAAAATATCTACAATTTTTGTATTCACACTTGTTCACATAACCTCAAAATTCATGTTAAAAATTCAAAAAACCAGGTTTTTGGTTTTTTATCTTTTAGAGAAAAAAAAATTTCTAACGAGATTTGGTGAAAACTTACCTTTTTATGTCCCAAATACACTGTAATTTATTTGATTTGAAATATTTATTTTTTCACCTTATTTTGACGCAACATCGAAAATGCACCCTAATTTTCAATCGAAAATTCTCCTGTCAAAATATCAGCTTTTTTCGAAAAGCTGGTGAGCTTTATTTTTTTTTTAGTTGTATTAACTGCTGGTACTGTTGTGATAGTAACTGATTTTTTTTATTTCGAGGTACCCATCAAAAACAATATAGCTGCTTGCTGCGTAATGTTTTCCTACAAAGCGCAAATATTTATTCATGATCTCTTCCATCGTTTCATTTTTCGGCCAAATTAAAATTTCGAATTCGAGTTTTTGTTGGTTTTTTGCATTTTGTGAGAATATTTACTATAGCAATGTACACACCATAGGAAAGTAGAGATTTCAACGAACATTAACCACACCAACTTTTTGAAAAAAGATGATATTTTGACAGGAGAATTTTCGATTGAAAATTAGGGTGCTTTTTCGATGTTGAGTCAAAATAAGATGAAGAAAGGAATTTTTCAAATTAAATGAATTACAGTGTATTTGAGACATAAAAAGGTAAGTTTTCACCAAATTTCGTCTGAAATTTTTTTTTTCTGTAAAAGATAAAAATAAAAAACCAAAAACCTGGTTTTTTGAATTTTTAACATAAATTTTGAGGTTATGTGAAAAAGTGTGAATACAGAAGTTGTAGATCTTTTCATCACCTACAACTTTGCCATTTGACTTTTATCCATAGGAATTGTAGTTTTGCCGGAAATGGAGATAAATCGTTTTTTACCCTTGAAAACTCACCCCCTTCCCCTTCTCGACCTCAGATCGCTCGTAAATTATTTTTCCTTTCTATTTTATTATATTCTCCTCCTTTTCTAATGGGTTTCAACCTACTATTATTTTTTTTGGTTCCAAAAATTATCGACCCTTTTCTATTATTGCTTAAATACCTTCAAATATTCAGGAAACGGTGTTGAGAGCTTTGTATATATATATATATATATATATATATATATATATATATATATATATATATATATATATATATATATATATAAGCACTGGTTAATTACTCATTTATATTCCTTGACTAGCTGAGATTACCTTCTCAGTTCACTTGTATTCTATCACGATATCCGCTCGGATTTGAGTGATTTATATATGCGAACTTGCATTCCAGATTACCGAATAAATAAACACTAATTGAATCCGTTATCCACAAGAGAGACATCGCTGTCATATACCGCTAATCCCTAATAAAGGGCAATTCAAACCGAGTATCTGTTAGTGAATAATTTGTCTTCGCAGCATTGAGCACATTGTTGCAGTTCATGTTTTGATGAATCAATTATTATGTATTCTACTAGTAGTCTAGTCAACAAGTGCTTTTTTATTCAACAACAGTTTTGGAAAAATATGAGCAAGGTGTCATTCGATTTGGAATAGCATGTGGATGTTTTTTGAAAAAAATTAGGTTCCGCTCGCGTAAATTGTGATATAAATTGTGATAGTTATAAATAATTTACTGAAATAAAAAGAGGGGTTCAGTTTTTTGCATATATCTCAAAGACTAATTGAGGTTTTTAATATCTAAGGAATGATTCGAAAAGAAGAGAAAATTGTCTAAAAGAAAGTCTCAACTCTTTGAGATGTAGGATCAATATTTATAATTTTTTCAGAGGGGTAAAAAGGCCATAAAGGGGTAATCTAGCTTGCCCAAGTCGAGCCCATTTAGGACACATTTATTTAACCATATTTATTAAATATGAAGATTGAAAAATTTGAGAATTCAGGCACTAACTGGATATGTTAATAAACAATAATCCGACTGCAAACATTTTTTAGTTATACATTTGTTAATTAGTAATATTTTCTGCTTGAACATGAATATTGAAAGTGTGATAACCGTTTAACTATACCTCAGGTTTTTTCGGTTCTTAGAGCTATTTTTGAAAGGCTTTAGAATAGATCCCGTTCTAAAAAATTCAAAAATTTCAATTTTTCAGTTTTTATTAACAATTTACGTATTTGCAAAATAAAAAATTTTTGTTTTTAAATTAGTTTATTGATTCATTTTCTATTAACTGAAGCTGTATGAAAATGGTTTTTTTCAATTCTCATCTCCTATTGTTCGAAGAATTGTTATAAACAAATGCTTTGTTTGTAAGAGAATTGAAAAAACAATATGAATACTTTTGACAATTACGTAAACTGTTGAAAAAAACTGAAAAATAAAGTTTTTTTCAGCAGAGATTTAACTCCAAAGCTTCTGCAAATTGAGTAATTGGGTTGAAATATGATTAGTTGATTGAGTTAATGTTGAAATACGGTCCTATGTGCGTTTTAACACATTTCCTCAATCGCGCTACACTTCGCGGAGACTTTTATTCGAACGCATCACGATCTTCCTCGATATCAGTACGCGATGCACTTGGGGAATTTTTTATTTATCCCTTGATGAAATAAATTATTTTCTTATTTTTATTTCAGTTTGCTATTGAAGCGTGGTTCTTCAGTAGGCTATGCACTTCACGATTTTTTTCAATAAAATAAATTATAATCTAATTTTTTTCGATTTGATTTTAAAGCGTGGTCTCACGTATTTGTATGTATTTGAATTTAATAATACAACTTTATTTAGCAGAAAAAGCTATTGCATAACAAATAGAGTCAAATTACATCATGAATTTTCTAAAAAAGACAAGTACAAATATTAACTTAAACAAAAAATTTATTCTAACTTAAAAAATACATTTTTCTTAACTTTGAATTAAAGTGTTCCACAGTAGAAGAAGTTTTGATATTTGATGGTAAGCTATTGTATAACTTTAAGCCTTCTATAAACAATGATTTCTCCATTGCTGTTGAATGAAATCTCTCAATCTGATAATTATCCTTTCTCCTTGAATTGTAATCCATGTTCCGAGATCTTTTATTTAGATATTTGCTAAAATATAATGGAGCTTGATTGTTGACAATTTTAAAAATCAATAGTAAACCCGACACACATATAAGCTGTGATATATTAAAAAAATTTAATGACTTTAACATACTATTAGTTGAGGTATATCTGTTACATAGCAATAAAATTCTCATTGCCTTATTTTGAAGAACCTGTAGTCTACAAATATCTTCATTGGAACAAGACATCAAAAGAGATAGACAGTAGTTGAAATGTGGATAGATAGTAGCATTGTACACTAATTTTCTGCACCACAGTGAAAGATTTTTACTGACTCTCGACAAATGTCTCACTTTTTTCCTATTTTCTACACAAAAAATCAATATGTTCATGAAATGTGAGCTGAGGATCCAATATCACTCCTGAATATCTCATTTCATCTACGTATTATATTATACTATTATTAATTTTAATGAGCCAGTGACCCTGTCTGAAATAAGAACAATTTTGCTTGCTACACAGTATCATGCATTTGTTTTTTTGTGAATTTAACTTCTATTTATTCCTCGTTCAAAATATCCAATTCGTTGTTCCTAGTGTCAAATAAATCTAGATAATCTTTACCAGATACATAAATCAAAGTATCATCTGCGAAGAAACTGATGAAAGAATCCTGCAAGTATTGATACAGATCATTAATATATAATATAAACAATAGTGGTCCTAATACACTACCCTGCGGAACTTCATATTAAGTCGGAAGCTCCTTTGAGCATTCTCCCTTGATTTTTGTTTTGTGATACCTCTTGGTCAGGTAATTTCTAATCCAAGCAAGAACATTTCCCTTTATACCATATTTTAAGCATCTAATTATTAATTTATCTATCAACAGTTTTAAAAGCCCTTTAAGTCCACAAATATACTAATTACAATGTTTCCCTCATCAATCTCTCTCTTCCAATTGCTACAAACCAACTGACAGGCCATCTCACAGGAATGATGTCGCCGGAAACCAGATTGGTTGACGAACAATAAATCATTCACAGTGAGATGCCCACTTAGCTGTTCATGAACTATGATTTCAATTATCTTATAAAAAACTGGGAGAAGATTAATTGGTCTTAAGTCTTCTGGCTTCCTGGGATTAGTACTTTTTGGAACAGGAATAATAGTACTACATTTAAGTTTACTCGGAATGAGAGCAGTATGGGATACCTAACGACAGAAAGTATGTTTCAATAGTTTCACAGTTAACGCATCATTTCCTGTGGCTTTACTCTTTAAGCCAGATATTATTCCATGTATTTTATTCAAAGAAACTTTCTTAAATTCAGTAATCTCAACGTTACTGGCTATAGGAATCTCTGTAAATTTTGTAGGGAAAGGAATGCTATCTGTGATATCATTCACACTGTCAAAATAAAACTTATTTAAATAGTTGATGGAATCCGTCGTTACTACGTAATAATTTAACATGATGAACAAAAACTAAATTTGAATTTACTACGTTTATTATCACAAAAATATTTTGAAAAATATAACCCTGCGATTGCAATTTCTAGACTATCATCGGGCAGATTGAGTTAAGAACTGAATACATAAATATAGATTTGCGCTAACGGGTGGGAAAGAATTATTGCAAGTACCTAAATAGACAAGAGGAACATATTTCAAGAAGGGCTAATCGAGTGGATTTCTCAAATTGGTACAATACAATGTTCTTAGAAAAATCGTTATTGTTTGAATACACTAAATATAGGAGAAGAGACCAAGTCAATCTGGTCGTTCAGCAAGATATCTTTTGCATTATGATAGAGTTAAAAAATTTCTAATGATTCAAAAAGATTGTTGGTGTTCTTTAAATCTTGTCTTCATCAAGACAAGATTTAAAGAACACCAACAATATTTTTTGAAAAATAAAACGGATTCAACGTTTTCAAATCATTGCCGTGAAAACCACCACCCATTTCCACAAATAAATAATTTTCAAATCATGCACAAATTACCGAAAGGAACCAAACTTACTTACTTAGAATCATCAGAAATTTTTGAATATTTTCATAATGCAAAAGATATCTTGCAGAACGACCAGATTGACTTCATATCTTCTCCTATATTTAGTGTATTCAAACAATAACGATTTTTCTAAGAACATTTCATTGTACCAATTTGGGAGATCCACTCGATTAGCCCTTCTTGAAATATGTTTCTCTTGTCTATTTAGGTACCTGCAATAATTCTTTCCCACCCATAAGCACAAATCTATAATTATATATTCAGTTCTTAACTCAACCTGCCCGATGATGGTCTAGTGACCGAAATTGCAATCGCAGTGTTATATTTTTCAAAATATTTTTGTGCTAATAAACGCAGTATGAATTTACTTGAAAACTTTAGTTTTTGTTCATCAAACTTATTTAAATTTAATATAGGAAACGCTACGTTGGTGTTGTCTCGCGAAATAAGTGGTTCAGTAGTGTATCGACCTCATCAGTTATTACTTTTAAACAATTTTCAAACATCGAAAACTGTTAACATGATTTGTGCGTCCGCTGTATATGGAATTAATCTACAACTCATAAATTCTGCCGTTATATTATTCAGATATCACCGAGTTCCACAACAATTGCTAGTAAACTTCGCAGTAACGGTGTATCCATTTTCGAAATCTCTGAACCCTTGACCAGACATGTTTCTATTCCATATCCTAAGTCAATTATACATATATGTGAAATCGTTGTCGAGATTCCTGAATAAATAAATACCATTTGAATCTATTATTCAGAACATGAGAGCATCAACGTTCATAATAGCTGCACAGATCCGAGGAGTTTGGCGCAGTTTCTGCAGCTGAATAATTTGTCGTTCCCTGTTGATGCATTGTTGCATGTTGTTTTCGTTTCATGAATTGAATATTCAATATACGTCTAGCAGAGCCGCTATTTTCTGCATCGGATCCTTTTCCATGATTTTATTTGCATATTTTAGATGTATTTTTGCTAATGATGCAATTTTCTACCCTTTGTAGAATAAGCAACGACTAGACTTCGTTAGTTCAATTATGCTCATTATTTTTAATACGAAATGTATAATCAATTTGTTATTTTGAACCTCTGGCGTTTATGGACGGTATAGCGGGCGGGCGGAGGCCGCTATAAAGCTGGATTTATAATTTGACGGACTGTAAACGTAGATGCAACGCAATAATATCAACTATAGAAGGTATATACTCTTGTTTATAAATGAACGTAAACGCATGACGTAACGTAAGTTAAACGGACTGGAACCGAAGAGTTGACCAACATTCATCTTTTTACAGTGCGTTTCTTACGTCCGGCCAATCAAAAGAGAGAATTCTGTGTGATGTCAGCCTCACTGTCAGATGTCACTTGTCCCGCCTTCAGTTTAGTGAAGTTCTTTGTTTTTTATTCTTGTTTTGTTAATTATTCATAATAGATGAATAATTAGAATATTATAATACAAATTCAAAGCAACACAGGCTATTTACGATTAATATAATTTTTATGTTATGTTGAATGTCACTCATCAACTTAACCTCTACCTATGCGCAAAAATTCAGTTCCGTCGAATTATAAATTGTAAAATTTTTCACAGTCTGTTTGTTACGTATTGAATGTGTCTACGTTTACAGTCCGTCAAACTATAAACACAGTTTTAGAGATAATTGCTTGTGAGTACGAGAAAAATTTCAACCATGCATCCTCGAAACTCAAGCGGTGATAACTTCCTATACGCATGAACGTTACGAGAATTGTCTAATTGCACTGGGTGTCGCTTTGGAAGATCTACAAGTCTCTAGAAATACAGGTCCGTACTCGTATATATTAAACGTATAATTCGTGATCTTGGATCTTCGGGAATTATATAATATAATTAATAATACAATTATATAATGTTGATTTGTTCCATCTCACTCAAAATTCAATCAAGCAAAAACTCAAAAAGATGTTCTTGAGCGAATAAGATTTTTTCAACATGTCACTTTTATTGTTTCACTATATTTTAGTATACTTTAGTTTTTATTGTATCAAGATATTTTTATTCGTTCTTTTAATTTAGTTACTTTTCTTCTTTTTTTTTTATAAAAGTCAATTGTTCACTTTGACACACTTTGTATTTTCAAGTAGTGGGTACTGTGTTGGGTGGTTATCACCTGTTTGTAGTCCTAATTGCCTAAATAAATAAATAAATAAATTACTGTCGGCCGAAGGCCGCTTTTGGATTTAATTGCAAGTGCTAACTGGTGATATTCTTGAGAAAGTACAGTGAAGGGTACTTCTCGCTACCACATAAGCGCGATTTCATAGAAATATAGGCTCGTATTCGTGAATTTGATTCAAATCTCATGTTGCGTTTGATATGATATATGTAAGGTACTTATCTACAATTTATCGCTATGAATTGAACTTTATTTGAGTTTGTTGAACTGCAATTTCGATACTGAAAATATGTTTCATCTCTCATCATTTTTTGATGAGGTTAACTCGGTTCTACCATAACACTGATATAATACTGTCTTTCAACTTTGATAAGTTATCGATTGATGGTTTATCTGAGTATTGTTTAGATATATCCATAGATCAAATGAAACCGAAGTCTTACGGCAACGTAATGAAGAAATCATATTAGAAATTTAACTCAGCCCAGAATATTATAACTTGATGCAAAAGTACCTTTTTGTTTTTCCTGTCAAATAAATATAAGGAAGTTCTATGTATCTGATGATAAGCATCAAAAGGCGTGATATAGGTATATCTAACCGAATTAGTGAAAATGTTAAGTAATTTTTATTTTTTTGATTATTTTTAATTTTGGCTAAGTTTCGGCTTTCTCAATTGAAGTCAACTTGGATGAATCTATTGTGGAATTGATTTTTTGAATCGACATAAAAACAAGCGAACAGGTTTTCAAGAAAAACTTTTCTCAGTGATACTCAATTGTTTTTCAAAAACGAATACGTCTCTACCGTTGCCACATCAACTGCACCGAAGCTTAGTTGTCTTTTATCGCACTAAAAATTTTACAACTGAGATTGAATTCTCGCACATCACTTGGTGAAACATCATAATAGTTAAGTATAAACTTTAGAATAAAACACACTTGGGTTATGTTTCACTATATCAACATTTCAAACCGAAGTTAATGCAATTCAATTATTAGCCAACAATAACGGTTACAATGGAAGTCTTATCGATAAGCTCATTGAGAAAAAACGAATAAAGAATCTGTTGCATTCAATATACCCCACGCAAGCTATTAATGAAGAACAAAAATACTTCCCAATAAATTTTATGCCGAATTTAAGTAGCAAAATTTGTAACAGACTAATCGAAAAATAACGTTAAAACTATTTGTACAAATAAATGAAACTTGAAGTCATTCTTGGTCAATAATAAAGTAAAATCTAACATCGGAGAAAACACTGGTGTTTACAAATTATTTTGCGACGAATGTCGTGATTTCTATATTGGACAAACAGGAAGGAATATAAACATTCGTGTTGAAAATCATGAAGAGTCAATTTTACAAAATAAAAATACCACTGGCTTCTTGAACATTGTATAAAACTTGATCATTTCCTGAATTTTAACAGAACCCAATTGTTGAATTCAGGTAACAAAAGAAAGCGCCTTGACCTTCTTGAAATTCTCGAAATAAGTTCCGCCCATAATAGTAAATTACCGCTTGTAAACGAACTAATTGATTTTTAGGTATCACCTTTGCTTTTGTCTTTTTTATAAAATAAGATGTAATACTCTCCTGTAGTCAGTCTTGATAATGAGTTCATAACTCGAAACATGTCGACTATCCTTTACTGCTAAATACAGTATCTAAATATTTTTATATAGTGAAACATAAACCATGTGTGTTTTATTTTAAAAAAATTTCATTACCACAAGATTTTGCTGCTTCATAAGGTAGAAGTTCGTCCTACATTGAAATACTGCTCTCATGTTTCGAGTTATGCACTCCTTGCACTCACTTGATTCATGTCGTTAGGCTAATAGACGACATTTCATCAACCGCTTACCATTATTCACTAGAACATGGAAGGAAGGTTCTCTTTTGATGATTTTATTACGGCAGCTGTTCTTCAACCATTTCCCTCATTATTATACCAGGATAGTTGATGGAATCCGTCGTTACTACGTGATAATTTAACATGATTAACAAAACTAAATTTGATTTTACTACGTTTATTATCACAAAATATTTTGAAAAATATAACACTGCGATTGCAATTTCGGTCACTAGGCCATCATCGGGCAGATTGAGTTAAGAACTGAATACAAAATAATTATAGATTTGCGCTTACGGGTATCGTCGTTCAGCAAGATATCTTTTGCATTATTATTGAGTTTAAAAATTTCTAATGATTCTAAGTAAGTAAGTTTGGTTCCTTTTTTGAAAAATAAAACGGATTCAACGTTTTCAAATCATTGCCGTGAAAACCACCACCCATTTCCACAAATAGATAATTTTCAAATCATGCACAAATTACCGAAAGGAACCAAACTTACTTACTTAGAATCATTAGAAATTTTTAAACTCAATAATAATGCAAAAGATATCTTGCTGAACGACCAGATTGACTTGATATATTCTCCTATATTTAGTGTATTTAAACAGTAATGACTTTTCTATTGTACCAATTTGTGAAATTCACTCGATTAGCCCTTCTTGAAATATGTTCCTCTTGTCTATTTAGGTACCTACAATAATCCTTTCCCACCCGTAAGCGCAAATCTATAATTATTTTGTATTCAGTTCTTAACTCAATCTGCCCGATGATGGTCTAGTGACCGAAATTGCAATCGCAGTGTTATATTTTTCAAAATATTTTGTGATAATAAACGTAGTAAAATCAAATTTAGTTTTGTTAATCATTATACCAGGATCTCAATTCAGTCGTCACACAAGGTATGCAAATAATATACACCAATTTTCCGTACACAAACAACTCTAACATAGTTCTATCAGAGGGCGTTTCTGAGCCTAACCGCTATGGAACGCTTTACCCTCTGAAGTGTTTCCGGTTTTCTAGCGGTTTCAATCCAGCATGAACCGGCATTCATTGAAATCATTTCCGGGTGCTTGAGACGTGTTATAAGTTGTTGCTCTCTTCGAGAGTTGTTCATAGAAAAAAAAAGACGTGAGCAGCAGAATTCCATCACTAAACTTGAAAAATCACGCTTAAATAGCAAACCGAATTTAGAAAAGAGAATGTATTATATTTTATAAAAAAAATTGCGATGCGAAGTTCATCGTGGTTGAAGAAAAAAGTTGAAACCAACGAAGGATCGTACCTCAACATCATTTCAAGCCACGAACAAAATTTCAACCCGCTATTGTGAGAAAAAAATTCGCGAAGTGCATCGTGTCGTGTGCTGATGGCAGATCGAACGGAATAGTCACCACGAAATGCAGCGCGGTTGAAAAACACAGTTGAAACTGAAAAAGGATGCAAGTCAACATGAACTCAATGTACGTACCAAACTTCAACCCTTTCACTCAATCTGCAGAAACTGTAGAGTTCGGCAATTTTTTAAAAACCACGAAAAAAGAATTACCTATGTAAAAATGGCGGCGGTTGGAAAAAAAAAATATATATATATATATCAAACATGAAATTTTTTTCGAAAATCGTGGTCTAGGAGTTCTAAAACGGATAGAAAAACTCCTCCCCCACCTGACAACTTTCCTTATATATCCTGCAATAGTACCTATGTATTCTATGGGAAAATATGACTTAAAACTAATACTTCATCTATACTGTTCTTTCGGTATGTAATTGAATGAATGGACTCAAAATGATGATGATAATAATATGGCCATAAACTTTCTGAAATCTATGTAGTTATCAACAACTCAATAAACTAATAATTAAAACAAAGGTTAATTAAAAAAATGAAGGACACCCTACTGCGTAGCACTAGGAATGATAAAACCCCTCGGCGCATGTGCATGTCGTCAATATTTTTTGAATGTACCTATTATATAAATTAAATAACAATGAAAGTCGATTTTACTAATGAAATGAAGGAAAATTGCAATAAATGTATTAATAAGTCGATATTACGAATAAAATCCGTGAAAAATTAGCCAAAAAAATTCATTGTTTGACTGTCGAATTTGAATATCCTATACCGGTTCATTTTGCTGCAAATTATGAATCAAATTGATAAGATATCTCTATGGATGGGAAGCAGACACAGACGCAGAATCAAGCTTAAGATATCAACGTCGCTTGGTTACCGTGGCACACAGAGCACTTCGACGCATGTTTTGTAGGACTTCGTACATATCGACCTTGGCGCATGCGCATGTCGTAATGCCTATCTAAAAAACGCTATAATTTTTTATTCTTCGTTGGGAAAAATTGGGAATTCAAATTCCCTAATGAAATCATATGTGTTTTATCGATATCCGTTGGAATTTTTTAAAATCGGGCCAGTTACCAACTTTTTGTCGTGAGACTATAACCCCTTTAGCTTCGCCTCGGGGTAACAATTCACACATTCATTAGGTAAATTACGGATGGCGCACGTTTCGGTGAAACTTCACCTTCTTCAGATGCTGAATGCAAAATCAATACATTTCTCTGATATATCCAATACAAGAAATAAATAAATAACAAATCGTGTAGAAAGGTTGAATACAAAGATGGTTATAAATAATTCGTGAGTAAAGAAAGCCACATTCTAATCTGATAGTCAGGTAGTTCCGTAATTTTGAAAATATTAAGAAGGGGGATTGGATCATACGATTGATTTGGCTGTTCAATAGGAGACCTGAATGTTTGTATTTCTTAATCTTTAATTATTTTAGAAAATTCACTTATAGTTTCAGCATCTAATATTATAAAGTCAAAATTGAATATGTGACTTTCTTGAATTAAATGGTTTGCATAATGTGACTCTGACTTTTGTTTAAGCAGGCTCTGAAATAATTCTGGTCTGAAAGTTCTAGCAAAGTAAAGCTTATATTTTAGGGAACTTTTGATTCATTATTTTTCATAATATGATTTCCTTAATTATTTTTGTTACAGTAAGCAATGTTGATGCGCTTAGATAAAAGCGATTTGAGTTTTCTCTTAAATTTCCGATGTTAGGCTGTCATATTTGATATTATCTCTAGTAATCGCATATTTGAGATCTTGTCATCTATAATTTTGTCTATTATTATGGAGTTATAATCCTTATTTGGTAATTTGTTCGATTATATTACAGCCAAATTGATTATACTACAAACCCCCTTCTTAATCTTTTCAAAATTCCGGAACTAAATGACTAGCATTTTAGAATAGGATTTTCCTTTCTTACTAACTATTTATCCTTTCCACACAATTTTTTGGAACTTACCCTTTAAGAAACCATTTCTATATTTAACCCGCGGTATGAAAATTTTAAGAGGAGCGTTAACTAAAAGTGAAATGTTACGTTTCTTTGCGCAACGTACTATGCGCACCTTTCACTTCGAGATTATTAGTATATCGCCGTATATATTAGGGTATACCGGCAACAGTTGATGCATGTATAGGTATTTATATCTAGTGATACTTATATTTGTGCACAATAAACAAAATGATTAGGTGATTGAGGTTAATAAAATATTGAAAGATATAGAAAAAACTCTATAGCAGCGAGCTGCATTAAAAGAGCAGGTTTTCATAAAATATCCAGTTTGAAAAACATATTCATAATTTTATTATGATTTTTTTCCAAATTAAAAAAAAAGTGACTTCTAATGTATAAACAATATTTATTTCCTCCCTGGGGGATCATCCTCCAACCAATTCGTACCAAAACCAATCAAATCCAAGGTATCATAAGAAACTACGTACTTACAAACTTTCAACCCTATTTCTATAAAATTGCGCCCTTTATCGTGTAAAAAAAATTTATTTCCTCCTACGGGGGGTCAACCCTCCAACCAATTCATATAGTGAATAAATACCACCCAAGATATCGTACGAAACTACCTACCTACAAAGTTTCAACCCTATGGTACCAAAATTGCGCCTTCTATCGTGTAAGCAAGATTTATTTCCCTGGAGGGGTCAACCCCCCAACCAATTCGCATTAAAAACTATTCCATTCAATATATCATACGAAACTACCTACTCACAAACTTTCAATCCCATTGCTCCAAACTTACGCCCTTTATCATGTAAGAAAGATTTTTTTTCTTCTCCCAGGAGGTCAACCCCACAACCAATTCGAACCAAAACTAATCCTTTCCAAGATATCTTCCGAAAATACCCACCTACAAACTTTTAACCCTATTACTCCAAAACTGCGACCTTTATCATATAAACAAGATTTATTTCTTCCCCCAGGGGGTCAACCCCCCAACCGATTCGAACCAAAAACAATCCCATTCAAGATATCTTTCGTAAATACTTACTTACAAACTTTCAACCCTATTGCTTCAAAATTGCTACCTTTATCGTGTAAACAAGATTTATTTTTCCCCAAGGGGAGTCAACCCCCCAAGAAATTCGAACCAAAAACAATCCCATCCAAGATATCATACGAAACTACCTATTTACACTCTTTCAACCCTATTGCTCTAAAATTGTGACCTTTATCGTGTAAACAAGATTTATTTTCCCCCAAGGGGGGTCAACCCTCCAACCAATTCGGACCAATCCCATCCAATATATCATGCGGAACAACCTGTTTACAAACTTGCAACCCTATTGCTTCAAAATTGCGCCCGTTATCGTGTAAACAACGCTAAAATACATAAGCTTATACATACATACATACATATGATTATATATATATATATATATATATATATATAGATATATATTTTTGTATTTATATATATATATATATATATATATATAGATACATGAAATTGAGTTTTTGGTGCCAAGCATCATAAAAAGTCATGAAACGAAAAACTATCTTGGTCCTAGGTCCATCTTTGCTAATCGCACCCATTTTAATAAGCAGGTTTTCAATGTGAAACCCTGCTAAAAACTGATTTGAATGACAATGAATAAAGAAGGAAAAGAATCTGAAAAACACGAAGATGCGGTTTATTTTGTTATTATTGTTATTATTTACTGAATTAACGAACAGCTGTCTGTTATTTAATGTATGTATTGGATTAATTGCATATATCTTTTATATTTTATATTATTTATTATGTTATTAAAATTATTGTTAGAATTTACGCCGCATACATTAGGGTATACCGGCAATAGTTGATGCATGTATAGGTATATATGATGCAACACATACAACAGCAACGTAACTATCAATTTGTGTTTTGATATTAGGATGTAGTTTATAGTTTATTCATCTATATGTAATGACACTTTCACGATGAACGAAATTAATAAGTGATTGACTTTCAATAAAATATTGAAAGATTTAAAAAAAACTGACACACACATTTTTTTCATTTCTTATCTTGTAATAAATTATTGTTTTTATGAACGATTCTTTCAATATGTCCATTAAAACATCAAGTATCGGCCCAATCAATCAAGGAACTTTTAAACATATTGCTCTCATAAATATGTTAGACGTTACTTTCAGAACTGAATATGCAATGATAACTTCTAAGGTTCAGTATTCGATAACTTGTTAAAATTGAGGTCGAGAACGCTGAATTTCCTTTTATTCTCGTGAACCTTGCAAAGAATAATAGTGTAGGTATTGAATACAAACCTAGAGTAGGAATTTCTAGTTACGAAGTGATTTCATAGGATCTGGAGTAGTTCGAGTGTTAACGTATAAAGCGTTTCTAGTCTTCAGAGTGTGAAAGTTTCGTATAAAAGCACTCTCTTTTCACCTTCTCATCATTACTAAGAATTGGAATTCCTACAAAAGTTTGCTGAAAAAACTGAATAGAATTTTCTATACGGCGTTATTTCTTTTCTATTTTCTATTCGAAATATTTACTGAAGGTCTGAAAAGAGTATTATGTAAGGTACCCTGGAAAAACATTGAATAATGATCAGTTAAAAATTTTTGTTATGCTTAGGATTGAAAATTAATATAATTTTGTTAAATTCAATATTTTTTAAGGGAATGTTAAAGAAGTAAACGTCAATAAGTTGATCAATTAATAAATCAGTTGTTTCAACCTAAAAAAAATGTTTATTGCACTGAATTTAAAAAAAATTCAGCCGACTCAATGTATTTCGTTTGTCACAATTGAGGGGCCTAAAACCAAAGGCGGCAATCTCAAGTTTTCGCCGAAATGAGTTAAATATATAGAAATATAATTCTAAACACGCTCAAACGATTTAAATAAGAAATAGGAACCAAATGCGGCAAAATCCGATTGAAATTCAAAGTTCTAATTCAGGGTTAGTTTCAAAACCGGCAATCTCCAGGTGTCAGTTGGTATCAAAACCGGCAAAGTCCAAAACAACCAATCAGACTGCCGCAATGAGATTATTTTGGCGCTAGTCACGTTGTTTATTTTCTTTGGCTTTAGTCTTATTTCAATCATCGCTTAGAGAGTGTGTTAGTTTTAAAAAACTAATATTGCACGTCAAACAAGAGTATTGCGATTAATTGCAGACTGGATCGGTTTTCCATTTAGGCGAAGACTGTTATGTTCATAACTGGAAAGAAGCAGTTTCAGCAAATCTAACATCTACTGCCTCTTGGAATTTTGTATTTAGGCAAGCAAAAAGATTTTACTTGACCCGATGTAGAAGTGGTAACGTTTCAATAAGGGAATAACCACATTATAGTAAAGATCTCTATATCGCAAAAAGCGTTTTTAATGAAAGAAAAACACTTAAATCTATTCGTCCAACATCAATTGATCGTTGTAATAATACCGTAAGTAATCTCAAAATAAATGATGTGAAAAACCTACTTGAAAAATACTTTAGAGAGAACTGGAGAGAGTTACAGGAGTTGGCGTTCTACAACAAAGTTATTGATGAAGAAACAGTGACCACAAATTCACAGGAAACCAATGACGATCACACAAATTGCGAATTTTTTGAGAAGTTATCTGATGTTTTGATTTAGCTTAGTATAATTACTGCTATCTGTCAATATAATGAAAACAAACCTGTATATTTTGTTATTGCTTGAACAACCCTCTGCTATTTTGTTTTAGCCTACCGCATACATATTTAGAATCAAACTTGGCAATCTCCCAAAGTTTGAACCAAAAGCAGCAAACTCCATTTTTTTATCCGTGAAGCATTCTTTGATTTCTTAAAAGTCAGTATATTTTTTTAACGCTAATAATTAAATAAAAGTGAATAAAATAATCCTAAACCATTCAAGGAACCTATAAACAGTTTTTCACCGTTATCGGACATACCATAGAGGAATAATCACCGAAAAAAATATTTGATCCTGCCAACAATGACAACTCAGCTCAATTATTAAAAGCAGGAAGCATTACAGACCTAGTTTATGTTGAGTATCAAAAGTCAAATCCATTCTTCATCTAAATATTTTTCAAAAGTTTGAAATGCATACTGAACCGACATCTAGTTTATAGTGAAATTCATTCTTGACCTAACGATCTTTTATTGCTCAAATTTTCATTGTTCTGCTTTCTGCAATACAAAGCAGACGCTTCATTGTTATGCTCGTCGACGATGAAGCATCAAACCACTACACAAAATAAAAGTACAAGTTATTATGAGTTAGTCAATAAGAGAATGTATAGAATATTCTATTGTTGAGAATTTTATGGTTCCGAACACGGTTCTAATGAAGAATTTTAATATTGACCATAATCTGAATGATCTCCATCTATGAACTATCTCACTTGTATGTGGTCCTCAACTAAAAAAACAAATGTAGTGATGTCAGTCCAATTATTTACGAAAAAATTCCCATGGAAAAAACGATCAAGATATTAGGGACAATCAGAGCCATCTGTCTGAAAGAATCCGCTGCGAATTGAACCAATGTTTCCACATTACTATTGCCATTGTCAAACTTTTTGGGTAATATGGTATTTTCATTGTGAACGGCGACATTTTATGATCATTTGAGACCTACTCTACTTTTTCAACAATTTTTAATTTTCAACCTCTCTTCTTTTAACCCCCTCTCCTTTCTACCTCCTCCTACTTCCTTCATAGTTTTGTATTAAATGATCATAGAGTATATTAAATCGGACTCTGTATACCGGAAAACCCCTAAAAAGACATATTACTCGATTTTTATAATAATTTTCAATTTCTACCCCCTTTTTTTAAACTAGATCACTATTTTGAGTTAAATTGTCGTATCGATTATAGATTCTTAATCTGTATACCTACCACAAAACCCTAAAAGAACAAAGTATTCCGGTGGAAAAAATTGGCCCGAAAACATTCCAAACAGTTCTCTTATGGATGCCTGCCTTCTAACGAAATTTCAAGTTAATACCTAGCCATGACGTCAGAGAGCATTCTATTTGTTGCTTATGTTGATAATTGGCAGATAGCGATAAAAAAATACCTAGACCCAAAATTCTCCTCTAAAATCATGTTTGATCCTATTCTAACGAACAATTGTGTGATTTTTGATGTATTAAGTAAACATTGAAGATCACCATGTATTCACTGAGGGTATTAACTCATAAATTATTTTCTATATGATTATATACATATTATACAAATATATTCTTCTATGTTTTTGAAGTGTTTTTAGGAAGGTGTTCATTATTCTGACAATTTTTTTAAATATTTTTAGCTTTATTCAATTTGTTATTTATATTTCAATATTTGGTTAGTGAACATGTTGTGAACATGTGAATATATATATATATATATATATATATATATATATATAACAAAGGTATATATGGGTAAACATAATTATATTACATTGAATACATGAATTCAATTTTATGCATATAAATAATCTGCATATACTTCTGATGAAGCCCTGAAAGTTTATATAATACAAATTACAATAATAATTACCTAATATAATGCTTGCATAACGAGGAAGAACTTCATTTTACTGTATCGCATTCAACACAATAGACATTAAAACTTGTTATTATTACCACTATAGAGGCAAACAAAACTTTTTAACCCAAAAATTTCATGACAAAATTATCCGACAAATTCGTTTTGTTGCTCCGAGCTTGGAACGAATCCAGAGTGCCATTTTCAGTTTACTTTATGTTTCACAAACAAAATTATCGCTGTGACAGATTTACATTCGTGCTACGGAATGAGTTCTTTCAATTTGCGTTTTTATGTAAGTTAAACTGATTAGATTTTCATTCCTTCTAGAGGAATTGATTCTGAAGTTAGAGTCGAGTATATGCTATAACACACATGACAAACACGTTCATAAAGAGCACACACACACACACACACTCAAATGTATATAGAATTTTTTAAAAATATTAAATGCTGAAAGTAATGGAATTAAACTTAATTTTCTAGAATCTTCTTAGATGAATGAATACAAACATTCAGGTCTCCTACTGAATAGCAAAATTGATCATTTTATAATCCCCCTTTCTGAATCTTTCCAAAATTACCGAACTACCCGACTAGCCGTTTAGAGTTGGGTTTTTCCTATTTTACTAATTATTTGTAACCTTCTTTCTATTTACCATTTCTACATAATTCGTCATCTATTTATTTCTTGTATTCGATATAACGGTGAAATAAATTCAGTTTGCCATTAGCATCTGAAGAAGGTGAAGTTTCACCGAAACGTGCGTCATGCTTATTTTATTTAAAAATGTGTAGATTTTTTTTATAAATCATTGTTTTAATATGTGAAGAAACCCAAGAACATCAGGACAATATTTTGAAAAGTTGAAATTAACCAAATAATACCAGTATTATGGCAATTTAAGTTGAGACCGCTTGATTGTTTCCATTTATCCTTGAGTGGCGAATTTTCGAAACATCTCGATGACAATCACGAAAGATTGAAAGAACATATAACTATTTTAAGCTTATTAGGACATCATCAGTATTGTAATAATAATAATATTTATTCAGCACATTTGTATAATATAACTAAAAATAACAAACGCTGTAAAACGTCAAAAAAATATAGGGGTCTCACAGCCTCATTTTAAACTTAATTATACAATAATCAAAAAATTCTTTTGTATTATATAGTTCGGATTGAATAATAATATTACGAATTTCCTTCATGAAGAGTCTGCTGTTTTCAGTTTCTTGAAGGGCTTTAGGTAGGACATTGAAGAAATGCATACACATATATTCTGTCTGATTTTGGGTGAGAGTCAGATGCCTATGTGGATATATGTAAGGGGCCATTTGTCTCATATTGTTGTGGTTGTTGCATTTGGAAAAGAGATGGTTTTGGTCGAATATTAATTTAAGGTAGTTATATATGTACCTATATCCCCTGTACTGTCGTCATAAGGTTGTTTGAACGGAAGATGTTACGGCAGGATTCTCTGTATTTCATCTTGAAGATTGATCTTATAGCTATTTTTTGTGTCATGAAGATTTTGTCGATCTGTATGGAATTGCCCCAAAAGACTATTCCGTATAATATCAAAGAGAAGTTTGCATGGTATACCTGTTTCAGCACCTCAATAGCCACTTGATGTTTAAGGATATTCAGAGAATAATTTGCAGATGTTAATTTTTTTTAATAGGTAATTGATGTGATCTTTCCATTGCAGGTTAGAATCCAAGTATATTCCTACGAATTTTGTGGCATTCTGTACTTTGATTTGGTTCTCTTTGTAGGTGAAGCTTTCTGGTCTAGAGATGTTGGATCTATCAGTAGAAAAAATGAGGAATTTTGTTTTTTTGGCATTAAGCTGTAGCTGATCTTTGCTACAACAATTCTCTATTTTAAACATGATAATCTGAGCATTTACTATTCCTGGTTCTAGTTGATTGGCAGCGAGTACAATATTTGTGTCACCGGCATATGAGACAGGTTTAGCTGAGCTTTCGGTTAGGTGAGTTGAAAGGTCATTCACGTAGGCGAGTAATATAAATGGTCCAAGGATGGTTCCTTGGGGTATTCCTTTGTTAATTGTTCGTCGACCGATTGTCACAAACAAAAACTGGGGTAAAAATACGACTTTAATGACAGAGCTCTGGTGCTCTCGCGTTTGTTTATTATTTTATTGTACCACACAGCCACAGTTGTGAGAAAACTCGTAATAGACTCATTGATGAAAATTGTGAAAATCGCATATGTATGTGTACTGAAAAGTTAATAAAAATACACAAATTCATCGTCTGATACGCATAAAATAGGCTGGAAAATTGAGTCAATATCGTGACCAAATATTTTTCATTTGATTCATAATGAAGTGAAAATCTTTTCAAGTTAATATATAATTCAGATTATTAGTTCAATGCTCTATTCATTGCAGACTTAAAATTTGAATCGGAAATTTCATATGCGTGCCTGACTGGAGTCAATCAAACCAACCACGTATTAAAATGGCATGGACAGATAGTCTGCACGAAAAATTTTTCTTTGTTAAATTATACAGCCAGCGAAGGCCCTACTTAATTCAGGAAATAGTCACGAACCGAATATCATGCTTTATTATTTACACAAAAATCTAGGTGCAGTTTTTTGTGAATTATAAACCATAAAGGAAATCAAAATATGGTTTTTGTGAATGCCTTTATCGTGTTTATTATCTTCGACCTGGTCGTTTGTAGTTGTAAACGAAATTTTGTCGGTGTTGTGGATTTAATGTTTTACGTTTAAAGAACTTATTCGGAGTTCAACTCATTCAACCATTAGTAATAGTTGCCTAATCATTTTAAATAATGAAGAGTGAAATTCGTATGTAACAACTATCGACTGAAGTTTCGAACTTCTTCTGTTCATTGTCTTTCGTTGATCTGAAGAAAAGTAGATTTCCGTTACACTTAAAGTGTCTTTCCATTAGATAAGTCTGCTATTCGTAACATTTTGAAGTGTAGAAATCACTTATCCCCGTCTAGTTTCTTATGTTTCTTACCAAGAGTCTCTTTCTTTCGAACTATCTGCTTTCTCCAATCTTTTTTGATCGCTTTTATCCTAAAATTCGCGTATATCGTGTCGGAAACTTTTGTCGTGTCGGAAACTTCTGTCGTGTCGGTCCCAGTTCTGAATCTTAAGAAAAATTTTTCTCATCTGATCTATAGGTACGTTTTTTGGGTGCTGTCTCTGAAAATCCAGTTATCAGGATCCGTATATGGCTTAACCATACATAAGGCAAAAAACTAGTATCGAAAAGAAAGCTGATGAAATTTCCTATAAAATAAAACTAAAACAAATTGATAGTTTTTGGTTTTGCCGCTAGAACCCACTAAAGTTTGTACATAGTTTTCAGGTAATCCAAAATCTTGTATGTCAGAATTTCAAAGCCAATACAAAAAAATAGACAGTCAACCAGAAGTGAATATATTTGAGAGATAGACCTGAAAACAACCTCAAATATGAAACAAACAAAAATAAAAAAAATTGCCTAAGTTGAGGTAGGAAAGCATCCCCCCTCCCCCTAAACAAACCACTCTGGTTCTAGCGAAGCACACAGATTCCGTGTATGTAGCAATAATGTTCTGAAATACAAATATTTTGGATAACTTGAAAAAATCAGGATGAAGTCTTATTTTATCAACTTAATTTTGAAAACAAGTGATAAGTTTTAATCAAAAAACCAAATAAACTTTATGGTGTTTTGTCATTTTCATGGTCTATCTATAACTGGATTTTCAAATTTAGTAATCCAAAAGCTACTGTCGAGAAAAACTGTTCAGCAGTTTTATCCTGTATAACTACCAAATGACTGAATTGAAAATGAACGAAAAACTCTGTGTTTTTATACATATATTCGAAATAAGTTGCACATTTATCATGAAAAGCAATGAATATTAATGATTCAATTCGTAATTGCCAGCTAAAACTAGCACTACGTTTACTACATAAATAAACGCTTTCATTTAATGAAGCAAAATTCACGCAAGTCCATTCAATTTAGAAGATTTAAAAACCTCTAAGCTGGAAAAAGAAATACTGTGAAGTGGAAGGTTTTCCGGTCTACTTCCTCGGCCACTAAATGCTAGTGTTGCAGGAGGATATTTTTAATGAGCTGAACTTTTTCTACCTTCGTGGCTTTCATTGCGGATCGATACTGTTCAGTACAAAACAGAGACGCAATGCTGGAAACGCTAGACGGCTAGCCTCGTTTTAGAGGACTTATTACGAATATTAAAAAGATTCCCAACGTTAAATCTTCCAATTGCTTTCAAATATTCTTATATCTATTCCTTCTGATGTTGATGTTATACAAATAATAACAATTTACACATTTATTAAATGCAATAACGCATGACGCACGTTTCGGTGAGACTTCACCTTCTTCAGATGCTAAAGGCAAACTAACTATGTTTCTCCGTTAAATCGAAAACAAGAAATAAAGAGATGACAAATTATGTAGAAAGGGTAAATAGGAGGATGGTTACAAATAATTATTAGAATAGGAAAAACTAATTCTGAACTGCTAGTCAGGTAGTTCGGTAATTTTTAAAAGATTGAGAAGGGGCTTGAAGTATGATCGATTTGGCTATTCCATAGGTGACCGGAATGCTTGTATTTATTTATCTGTAATGACTCTAAGAAATTAAGTTTAATTCCCTTACTTTCAACATTTAATATTTTAAAATCGAAACTGAATGTGTGATTTTCTTGGATTGAATGATTTGCATAATGTGAATCCGACTTTTGATCAACAAAGCTGCTTTTGTGTTCTGAAATTCTAGTTTGAAAACGTTTCAACAATGTAAAACTTATCACACTCGCCACAATTAATTTTATAAACTCCTGATTTATTATCTTTATGAACTTTGGATTTATTATCTTTTATATGATTTCCTAAATTATTACCGGTACGATAAGCAATGTTAATGTTATTCTTAGATACGAGAGATTTGAGTTTTCTACTTGAATTTCCGATGAAAGTGATGCTGTTATATTTGATATTATTTTAAGTAAGGGGGTACACCTGGCTAATCGCATTTTTGAACAACTTTTTATCCATCATATTGTCTATCATTATGGGGTCATAATTATTATTTACGGCAATTTGTTTAATTATATTTTTCTCGATGTTAAAATTGGCGTTTGAAAGTGGAATATTTACTAAACGATGTACCATACTATTGAAAGCTGCCATTTTGTGTTGGAATGGATGTAGGGAAGTACTATGTATGATACTATCAGTGTGTGATGGTTTGCGAAAAATTGAAAAATTATGTTTGTTATCTACTTTTGTTATTTTCAAATCCAAATAGTTAATTGAGTTATCTTTTTCCACCTCTAAAGTGAATTTTATATTAGGGTGTAAAGTGTTAATGAATGTTTGGAAGCAGTAAGTTGCCTAAGAGTACCAGTGAAACAACTACTAATATCATTCACATTCTAAACCAATAAACGAATTGTCGACTAACAGGATGACTATGAATTAACTGTTCCAAATTATCTATGAATACTTCAGCCAATAAAGGGCTCAGAGGGTTTCCCATAATTAAGCCTTCAGTACTGCTATAAATCTTATCATTGAAACTAAAATATAACTAAAATATAATATATAATTCCAAAATCGACAATACATCTGATTTTATGAAAGGATTAACAAGATTCCTATCAAGAAACTTTTCTATTAGGGTTAAAGGAACCTTGGGTGGTATACTTGGAAAAAGATTAACTACATCCCAGGACATCAATTTAGAATTAAGTGGCAATTGAATATTTTCGATTTTATTGACTAAATCGTAAGAGTTTTTGATCGAGAATTTACAATAATTTTGAATTATTTCTATTAGAAAATGCGACAAAAACACTGATGGTGCTGTAGTGAATGACACTACAATGCAGAAATGCTATTCTTCATAAAAAGTTTTGCAGGTTCAGAAAATCCATTAAATGAAATAAAATTCGAGTTTCTCAAAACCTACTTCATTCTATATTCAATTTTATACAGGGTGTCCCACGACGTTTTGACAGTCCAATTTCTCGAAAACTGTTCATATGACATTTATGAAATTTGACAGATATAAACAGTCGAAACTGATGTTCATATTTATTATAAAATGTCTTCCGTTTTTCCTGTCATTTCGGGTCACGTGACCCAAATATAATTTTTTTAAATGGGTCAACCGGTATAATATTGCAATTTTTGATATATCATTCAAAAACAAATTCAACGGTACCACACTTGTCATCATTGTATTGTGTAGTAATGATAATAAGGGCTTTTTAGTTTTACTAAATTTATTGAAGCAATATTTGGCACTAAATAATTTTGGTGGCTGTGAAACAAATAACTATAGTAGGAACAACATTGGTTGTCATTCGTTATTGTTAGGTGAAGTTTATTCAAGAACTGTCATTAATTATTAGTCATAATCTTGTAAAGAAACTGTAATAATAAGAGTAAATAATGCCTTCAATTTTTACTTACGATGAATATGTTGACATGCTACTTATTTATGGAGAATGTGAAAAAAACAAAACTCAAGCTCAAGGTTTGTACAGAAATCGTTTTCCTCATAGAATAACTCCAAGCAAAAATACTTTTGTCTATGTCGAACGAAAGCTAAGAACTGGTTCTTTTCCAAGTGGTAAAAATCAAGTTCCTCGTCAAAAGACCGCTCAGACAGATGACAATGTGATAAATATTTTGGCTTATTTTCAGGTAGATCCACACACTTCAATACGATTTCTTGAACAAAAATTACAAATAAGTAGAAGTTCTATACAAAGAGTCTTAAAAAATCACAAATACCATCCTTATAAAATACATTTAACACAAGGATTAGTTCCTGCAGATCCTGAAAGGAGAATCAATTTTATTGCTGAAATTTTAGTACGAAGTAATGATGACCCCTCTTTTTTAGAAAAAATATTATCGAGTGATGAAAGTAGATTTCATAACAATGGTATTGTTAATCGCCATAATTGTCATTATTGGTCGCAAAGTGGATGCGCGAAACTAATTTTCAAACTATATGGGGAATCAATGTTTGGTGCGGTTTATTTAACGGTCGGTTGATTGGTCCCTACTTTTATGAAGGAACATTAACGGGGCAAAAATACTTAGATTTTCTTCAAAATATTCTACCAGAATTACTCGAAGAAATTCCCTTTGATGAAAGGCAAACAATGTGGTGGCAGCAAGATGGAGCATCTGCTCACTTTTTTGGGCCAGTTAGAGAATATCTTGATAACGCATTTCCTCAAAAATGGATTGGTCGAAATGGTGCGATTCTGTGGCTACCCCGTTCTCCGGATATTACACCCTTAGATTTCTTTCTCTGGGGTTACTTAAAAGGTCGACTTTATGTCACACCCCCGATTGATTTAGATGATTTAAAGGATAAAATAAGACAGGCTTGTCGGACCGTAACACCCGAAATGATTACAGCAGCACTTACAAGAAATCTTTTAACAAAGTTTGAACATTGTGTGAATGTACATGGTCATCAATTTGAACATTTTCTTCAAATTTTTTGATTACTTGTTCTTTTCAATTGCCTATGTTACGTTCTCTAATAAAATAATTTATACAGATGTTAATTTAATTGCCCCTATTATCATTAATGCACAATACAATGATGACAAGTGTGGCACCGTTGAATTTGTTTTTGAATGATATATCAAGAATTGTAATAATATACCGGTTGTCCCATTTAAAAATATTATGTTTGGGTCACGTGACCCGGAATGACAGGAAAAACGGAAGTCATTTTATAATAAATATAAACATCAATTTTGTTTATATCTGCCAAATTTCATAAATGTCATATGAACAGTTTTCGAGAAATTGGACTGTCAAAACGTCGTGGGACACCCTGTATAAAACCCTGAATTTTTTCACAAAGTTCAGAAATTTAATATTAATCTAGTGAGTGACTTTTGCAATATTCCTAGGTAAATGTTAACTGTAGCGAATAATTTTCAAATATTCATTCTTTTTTAACTATGCTAACTCTTCAATAAATAATATATCTTGTAATTCTATGCCTTCACTCAAAAATTTGATCAATCTGAACATGTGAAAAGACTTCCTACATTTTTTCCTATATTAAGTGGGCCTTCGACAAATTACACGGACTTGTGATCGCAAATCGATGAATCCATAAAAAGAACATCAGGAACATTAAACAAACCATTATAACGAATAATCTGTTGCCATAAAAGCGTTATCTCTGTATCGCTTTTGTCCTTCTTTTCGTATTGTCAACGAAATATGAGAGTGTGCCTGGTTGAGTTGTAGAAGGTTCTTTTTCTGTTTGTTCGCTTTCGTTGAACACAAATCTAGTTAATTGCTGGTCATGGGTGATCAATGAAAATAACTGCTCATGTTCAATTTGTTTTCTTTTATCGTAATCTTGAAAATAACACGTCCCAGGAAAACATTACTGGCCATAAGTGGATTATCGTTTTCTTATTGGCCTCAATGAAATCAGCTATCGGCCTTCTGTGCTATTTAGATTGTGGTTTGCGTAATAAATTTTCCAAGTAAATTGGGTAAAACACAATTATTAATGATTCAGTAGTTTTAGAACGAAGTTCCTTATCGCATGCTACACTCAACACACTAGGCGTCTGATTCAGAAACATTGGCCTTAAATTGTGTCAGACTGACATGACAGCATCGCTAGGCGTGTGCGTTGGTTGTATTCGTATAGGCACAGTAATATTTTACTAGTAAATAATCAGTTTTGGAAGAGATTCAGTATACTGTAATTCCCTATATAAGGGTAAACGTTTGCTCCGGCTAGCCAAGATAGGTAGCACAAATACTATTTAGCCTAATTTATTTCAAACACAGACAATGAAACAAAAATAACTTTTACTGAAATCTCTATTAAAAACAGTCCTTGATTATCTTGATTAATACTATTTACTATATTCTACAATAATGAAAATAAATCAAATTTTGATTTAAAAAAAACTCTATCGCAGCGAGCTGGATTAGAAGAGCAGATTTTCATAACATATCCAGTTTAAAAAATATATTCATTAAATTATGATTTTTTTCCAAATTCCAAAAAAAATGCGCCCTCTAATGTGTAAACAATATTTATTTCCTTCCCGGGGGATCAACCCCCCAACCATACGAAACTACGTTCTTACAAAGTTTCAACCCTATTTCTATAAAATTACGCCCTTTATCGTCTGAACAAGATTTATTTCCTCCTCCGGGGTGTCAATCCTCCAACCAATTCATATAGAAATAAATAACATCCAAGATATCGTACGAAGCTACCTACCTACAAAGTTTCAACCCTATGGTACCAAAATTGCGCTTTCTATCGTGTAAACAGGATGTATTTTCCTGGGGGTCAACCCCCCATCCCCTATCCAATTCGCATTAAAACCTACCCAATTCAATATATCATACGAAACTACCTACCCGCAAACTTATTGCTCCAATCATGTAAACAAGATTTATTCACTCCCCCAGGGGGTCAACACCACAACCAATTCTTACGAAAACCAATCCCATCTAAGATATCCTTCGAAAATACCTACTTACAAACTTTTAACCCGATTACTCCAAAATTTCGACCTTTATCATATAAATAAGATTTATTTCTTTCCCCAGGGGATCAACCCCCCAACCAATTTGAACCAATCCCATTCAAGATCATACAAAACTACCTAGATACAAACTTTCAACCCTATTGCTACAAAATTCCGCCTTCTGTCGTGTAAACAAGATTAATTTCCCCCCAGGGGGGTCAACCCCCCAGCCCATTCGAACCAAAAACAATTTTTCAAAGTGAAAACCTGCTAAAAATATAAGATCAAGAAAAATTGGTATGCCGAGAGTTTTATATCTGTAAACTGTTTAGGAAAACCTGTCTATGTTTAATCCTGGATATGTTCTTTTTATCTTCTTCTGCTACCGGTAGGCCTCGGTAGCCCAGCGGTAAGGTTTATCGTTTATAAACCGAGGATCCTGGGTTCGAGTCCGACCTTGCTCTTGAGTGTTGTGTATGTCCCATGAAATTTTGATGGTCGAAATATGTATATCTGTTGGGTAATGACTTAGTTTCAAGCCCATTGGCCGTTCGGAACCGGCGTTAAACTGTAGATCCCTTGAGATTAAAAAAAACAGTCCTGGGTTATTCGAACTTCCACTCCATTTTCATTTATAACTCCTAGGTTTTTGTTGAAAATTACACTCCTGGGGTTTCATTTGAAAATCTAATCCTGCGGTTTGGCTAAAACGTATATAAGGGAACTTCAGTTTACGAAACTAAAAATATATTTATTGAGTAGATTGATATCTCTTAAATCTAAAGTACAAATATTCAGTTCTTTGAATCAACATAAAAATTTAAGAAATTGTTTTTTTTTTCGAGCAAAAAATAACACAATACAAATTTTCATCAACGCAACAAGCAAAAAACTCGAAGCTATTCTGTGTTATTATTCATTGGTGTAATTTTACCACAATGGAGCTCATCGGACCTGAAATTATTGTTGATCGGGTCCTAAGGGTTTCGTAGTTATAACGCAAACAAACGAGGCAGAATTACGAACGAACATAAACTGATTTGCCCGGTCGGACTCAAGAAGGTCGAATAAAATTCAAGGGTTCAAAGTCCTCGATGTACCCAAACTTCGAATTCGCGTAACACCCTGCGATCCCTCGCTGTAGCTGCAAAATAGGTACTACTCCTAGCTTAGTAGTGCTCAGCAAGTGTGTACACAAATATTTACTCGGGAAAGTTTGTTCTCTCAACAATTCACGTTCACGAATCGTAGAATTAAGCCCTGTCAATGGATGCAAATTTCTGAATTGTTCATTTTCGCTCACATCCTCCTATTTGCGAAAGAAGTAGAAGGTCCAACATTCGTTTACTGGAGTATTTAATCAATACTTTATATAATGTACTAGCTGTGCTTTTTCTAAAAGGTGTTTTACACGATAATTTATGTTCTGATTTCCTTCTCTGTTTCAGTCGAACTGACTTGTGATAGAAAAACTGAAACGGAGAGGGAGAATTGAAGTGATGGCCAGGGACATAACTTATTTCAAAAGGCCTATTAATCATTCCTTTATAAACTATACTAGCTGTGCTTCTTCTAAAACGCGTTTTACACGATCATTTTAGTTACTGTAAAATCAATTTCAAGATAAATTTTTTACAGATAAATATAGGTGTACCACAAGGTAGTATCATTGGCCCACTATTATTCATACTCTACATAAATGACATAAACTTCTCTGTTAATTGTGAATTTGTAAATCTTTCCGCAGATGATACGTTGTTGGAAATGAGTGATGATTCTTTGGTTCAAAGAATGGATGAAAAAATAAAAAAAAGATATTTTGCCAACCTATTTCAATCGGTTTATTATGGAGTTCAAGAATATTATACTAGAAGTGCAAACAACTTCCATATAGACAGATCTAATACCAGAAATGGTATGTACTCATTATTCATTAGGGGAAGGTTGCCTATATTGAACCGCCACCTAAATTGGACCAACCCACTTTTCTCCGAAACTACGGATTCGAAAATTCATGTGACAACATGGTATCTTACCCCTACCCAGAACCCTTGATTGGCACCGAACTCAACTAGTTGTCGGCTAGCGCTTGGCGTTGACAGCGAAATTTGTGAATTTCTCCATTTTGATGTATGAATTCCACTACATCCCTAAGGAAATACAGAGCCACTGTCAATCCCTTAGGAAAAGCTGATATCACCTAATTATCAAGTGAGTTTTTCTCTATTCATTCCGCCTATTACCTAGTCATATTGTTTCTTTCTTTTTGTCTACGGTTCAGTTTTGTAAAATCACGTGGTGGTGGACCACTATGTGGTTTTCTAAATTGGAACGGTTTTCAATTTAGGAAACTAACACATTTTTTTGGTTGTAGGATTTCTTCCGATGAGAAAAAGAATAGAAAACCATATGGACAGTGGTGCCAAACAGACATGAAGAAAGCTATAACTGCGTTTAATGCAAAAAAATATGGATTAAATGAAACATGCCGAATTTACAATATTCCAAAATCGACATTTGAAAGGCATGTTGAATCCAAAAATAAATTTGCCAATAAAGATGTTAAAAGCTTTGGACAAAGCACCGTGTTTTCCAAAGAACTTGAGGACGCGCACTGGCTAATCATATTCTTTATTTAGAAAAAGTGTTTTTTGGAGTGACAATAAAGGACGTGCGCGAAGCTGCTTTTGAATTGGCCGAAAAGAACCAAAGAAAACATAATTTTAACAAAGAGAAAGGTTTAGCTGGCAGAAAGTGGTTCTACTCCTTCATGCGACGACATCCCATTCTTACACTTAGACAACCGGAGTCCACATCCATAGCACGATGCAAGGGGTTTAATCGCGAAAATGTCTATAGTTTTTTTGATATTTTAGAAAAAACCGTTGATGAAAATCAATTGACAGCTGCACGAGTGGTATTGCAAATTTTGTAGAGAATGTGTCGTTGAAGATATGATCCAATGTCTGAAATGCAGAGATTGGGTACATGAATCATGTGGCAATGTACCTTCAAAGGAAAAATTTATTTGTGATTTTTGCACTGGTGATTAGATTCATTATTTTAAGCTTTTTGTATTTGTGTTTATTTGCTTGTGTTCAACACATGATATCTTTATTTTTTATAGTGTTAGCTAGTTTTAATACTTTATTTTTGTTGTTTATTTTCGAACATATCCTAAACTTTTTTTTTTTTTTTGACGAAGTCCTTAGAATGTTTTCAAATTTTTTAAAATTAATCCCAGATTTTTTGTAGAATAAACTTTTTTTTCAATTATAACGGCAATTTTATATTACCTTACTCATTTAAAACTTTTTTTGATTATTTAAATATCATGGTCCAATTTGGGAACCCCCAGGTCCAACTTTGGAAACCAGTTTCCTATATTGAACCACTTGCAGAGGTTTTTTAAAACGGTTATATAATATATAAGATTTAAAAAAAAAATCTGCAAAAATTCCTGCAAGTAGCCAACATCCCTAAGGGTCCTAGGGAACAGTTATAAGATTGATTTTGTGTTATCATTGGAAACTATGATAAGAAATCTAAAATTCGGTCCAATATTGGCAACCTTCCCCTAGAGGTCTAATTGAATATAATTTCTCACCAAATGAAATTAATAGTATATTATTTTATAAGGAGGAGAAGTGTCACTTTTCATGGCGAGCTTGAGCTTACCCGCCTCACTGCGTTCGGCGGGTAATTGAAAGCGAGCCATGAAAAGTCACTTCTACTCCGAATGAAATATGTTATTTTATTTTCAATCGTTTTGAAATTCATAAAAATCTGAATATCCATTTTTGGATTGATTCACATTTACGCGCATAATTCTATCCACTCACTATCGTTATGAATTATGGAACATTTGCCTAGTTACGGTTGCCACGCATAATTGATTCTGACAGATATAAAGTAAAATAATTGATAGTTATAATTCGCAACCTGGTGAGAAGTGGTTGAAAGTGAAAATGACGTTAGAATTGGAGAATTGTTTGTTCATGGTTACCAATTCATCTTTTGCATAGTAGCACTCTTCCTGCCGCCGGCCGGCAGGTAGTGTGATTTTTTTTTTCTTAAATTTATGTATTGCTTTTTATCAATCCTATATTGTTTCTTCGAGAAATCTTCTGTGAATATTCGAAGTTTTTTTCCTATTCAATGAATAACTAACTAACAAAAACTTCAAGAACAATAGTGTGTTCACACTGGTCCATTTCCTACATCAACAGCGGTTATGTCAAGAACGCCTGAAAGTACATAAAAATATTATATAATGATAATAGTTTATAAAAAGCTTTAAGAACAAGGATATGTTACTTCTGGGCTATTTCCTTTATAAACAGAGATTGGTAATGAAGCTCATCAAACATAAAAATAATATATAAATATCAATTAAAAATGAAGGACACCCTACTGCGTAGCACTAGGAATGATAAAACCCCTCGGCGCATGTGCATGTCGTCAATATTTTTTGAATGTACCTATTATATAAATTAAATAACAATGAAAGTCGATTTTACCAATGAAATGAAGGAAAATTGCAATAAATGTATTAATAAGTCAATATTACGAATAAAATCCGTGAAAATTTAGCAAAAAATTTCATTGATTGACTGTCGAATTTGAATATCCTATTCCGGCTCATTTTGCTGCAAATCATGAATCGAACTGATAAGATGGGAAGCAGACACAGACGCAGAATCAGCTGAAGCTATCAGCGTCGCTTGGTTACCGTGGCACACAGAGCACTTCGACGCATGTTTTGTAGGACTTCGTACATATAGACATTGGCGCATGCGCATGTCGTAATTCCTATCTAAAAAACGCTATAATTTTTTATTCTTCGTTGGGAAAAAATTGGGAACAAAACTTCTCATGAAATCATATGTATTTTATCGATATCCGTTGGAATTTTTAAAATCGGACCAGATCCCAACTTTTTGTAGTGAGACTTTAGCTTCGCCTCGGGGTAAAAACGCTATATTTTTTCATTCTTCGTTGGGAAAAATTGGGAATTCAAATTCCCTAATTAAATCATATGTGTTTTATCGATATCCGTTGGAGTTTTTAAAATCGGGCCAGTTACCAACTTTTTGTCGTGAGACTATAACCCCTTTAGCTCCGCCTCGGGGTAATAATAATCATAGAATATGATTTGTTTTCGTAAGATAGATTCTATTCGCTCAATATTTACAAGAGTGCGCTCATATTATAATAATAATTTATGATAATCACAAAAAATTAAAATATATTTTTTCTCATAACTGATTCCATTTCATCAATTCCGAAATAAATTTATTCAAAAAGCTCGAAAAACAAGAGTAGGTACTTTGCATCGACGTGTTACGTTCAACAAAAACCTGCGGAATAATTGACGTAAAAATAAAAATCCCAGAGTGGGACAGAAAGCAATTAGTCGACGCGAGATTTTCAATAAAACGAGTTCGAACGCCGGTCTATCTCGCACAGCTCTCAATGCCCGAAATAATCCATTATCCCCTGAAATGATACCGGATATTCAGTGGCCCGCGCTGGGTTAATCTCGCCTGATTTTGATTCTACGTGATGAAAATAATGAGACGATATCCTGGTTGACAAATGATCGCCGAATAACAAACTAATTCAATTTGCAACATATGCTCCGAACGTTTATTCAAATTCAGAAACTCGTTCAAAGTGTTATAGTTTGATATTGGTAATTATAACCACTCTGGTCCTCTATTAATAAACTCTGTGAACATTTTGAGTTAGTCGGGTTGTTTAATGCAGAATCCAATTTCACTTCAGTTTAGGAAGAATGAATTAATAACAAAGTGATTCACATTTTCGATAATTTGGAAGATATGAGATATATAGGGTGTTCCTAAATTGAACGTACAAACGAAAAGGAAAGGTTCCTTAAGTAAGTTTGAGAAAAAAAAGTCCCGTAAACATGGGGTCGCAAACGTTTCGTTTTCGAGATACAGAGTGTTGAAGTTTGAATTTTTTTCAAGTTTTCTCTTCATAGTATCTACACTTTATAAGATATTCAACTGAAATTTGGCATAGATATTACATTTGAGAGTCCTCACCACGTGACATGGCAATTTTGATAGCAGATCTACAGGGTGATATTTTTTCTGGAACACTGTCACCTGTTTTCCTCAAGAACTTTTTTTTGGTGAGCAACTGTTGATTTTAAAAAATGTAAAAAGAAGCTTTGTTGTTATACTAAACTGTTCGGTCTCCAAATTATCATAAAATTAAGTTAGTGAGCTGTGGTGATTGTATTCAGTGTCAGTTTTGACACATCAAATTATTGAACGTTTGTGTTTTGAAAAGTAAACGGGGTTGCATTTGTGGCTATTTATTTTTTTGAATGTAGACTACTATTTTCATTACGATTTTTATGACTGTCACAACAATATTTGATCAGAAAATATAAACCTCTACACATTTTAATATCAAAACATGCCGAATTTCACGAATTCCGAAATGACTGACATGCATTTCATGTATGGTCTTGCAAATGGAAATTCAAGAGAAGCTAAGCGTCTTTACATGGAACGCTATCCCAATAGAGGGATACCAGATCATCGAATGTTCTCTGATATTCATAGGCGTCTTTCAGAAGCTGGATCTTTTTCCACGAAAAAAATTAATGCCGGTAGACCACGCAGTGTGAGAATACCACAACTCGAAGAGGCAGTTATGAACGAAATAGAACAACATCCAAGAACCAGTACAAGAGAAATTAGTGTACTTTTGAATGCAAGTCATCAAGCTATTTGGCGGATCTTGCGGGATTCTCTGCTATATCCTTTTCACATTCAGAGGGTGCAAGCTCTTCTGCCTCGAGATCTTCATCCGAGGATTAATTTTTGTCAGTGGTACCTCAATAGACTATTGAGCAATCCTCATTTTGGTTGCCAAATTCTATTCACAGATGAAGCCTGTTTCTCAAGGACTTCAATTGTAAATTTTCATAATGAACACATATGGGCTGAGGAGAATCCGCATTGATATGTAGAAACCCATTCTCAAAAGCAATTTTCACTAAATGTGTGGGGTGGTAATATTGGCGATCATTTGATTGGTCCTTCCTTCTTGCCAGGTCAACTAACAGGTCAATCATACAGACATTTTTTAGAAAACGATTTGCCCTTGTTATTGGAAGATTCTCTTATGCTACAACGAGAAATGTGGTTCATGCATGACGGTGCTCCTGCTCATTTTTCAGTTTGGCAAGGCAGTATTTGGACGACAATTATGAAAACAGGTGGATTGGACGGGGGGGACCTCAGTCATGGCCCGACAGATCCCCAGACTTAAATAGTTTAGATTTCTTTTTATGGAGCCACCTGAAATCTCTAGTATACTCGACGCCAGTGAACACCGTAGAAGAACTGAGAAATCGTATAATAGGCGCGTTTGATACAGTTAGGAATACTCCGGGAGTGTTTGAAAGAGTTTGATCGTCCATGAGACGAAGAACAGAAGCTTGTATAAGAGTTGGGGAAGGACATTTTCAACATTTGCTGTAGTTCAGTCCTTTGCGGTTACTTAGTTTTCTTGTTATGATTTTTTTTTTGAGTTTTACGTTTCTTGTAGTAATACATTTTTTGTAATGATTATACGAGTTTATCAAATCTTTATGAATCATCGCAATAGATCAGGAAAATTTCCATAAAAACTAATAATGAATTCATTCACCACAGCTTACAAACTGGCCTCCTTATCATAATTTTTATTTTTCCGAGGATTTTGAGAGAATCGTTCAAAATTTTTCTTCTCGAAATCAGTAGCAGATACGACAAAACTACAAGAGAACGAAAAGTTTAGTATAATAACAAAGCTTCTTTTTACATTTTTTTCAAATTAACAGTTGCACACCAAAAAAAGTTTTTGAGGAAAAAAGGTGACAGTGTTCCAGAAAAAATATCACCCTGTAGATCTGCTATCGAAATTGCCATATAATAATATACAATATATAATAAAAATTACATTACATTTCCATACAAAAAATATAGACAAACTTTACAATAGAACCGAGATAATCAAATCCTCCTCAATCGAAGCTGATGCCTGCGTTATTCAATTTGGTCATATCGATCAATCAATGCTCAAAATAGTAGTCCTCTATAGAGTAATAAGGTCTATCAAGAAAATACGATTTTGGCCAAGGTAGTTATAGATTTTAATTCACCTGGAAGGTGATTGTGAATTTTCTTAGCATTGTAAATGATGGACATTTTTATTAATTCAGAGGAAGGAATAGGGAGGTGAACATGATGTCCCGAAGATCTGGTGGAATACCCGTGCTGTGACACCAAGGGTACGGCATGAAAATACTTACGAATCAAGCACACAGATTCATGTAAATATAAAGAAGGAAGAGTCAAAATTCCATTTTTCTTGAAGTAAGGTTTGCAATGAGCCCTATTTTGTTCAGTACAAATATGTAACGAATTGCTCTCTTCTGCAATTTGAGAATGGTGTCAAGCTGTGAAGAATTACATGAACCCCAGAAGGGAAGACCATAACGGAGATGAAATTCGAACAATGCAAAATAGGCAATTCTTGTAGATGCCGTATCTAATTCACTTGAGATTGATTTAATGGCGAGACAGGCCGATGGTAATTTTTTAGCTAAGACATGCACATGCTGTGAAAATTTGAGATTATTGTCAATAAAGAAGCCTAAAAATCTGACAGAATTGACTATTTTAATATCATGGTTTTGCATGAATAGATCCTGGGAGTTATCTCTATAATACAAGGCGTCGGTTTTATCCACATTGAAGCAAAGTAAGTTTGCATCAGACCAGGACTTGATCAATCCAAGATCAATTGTCATTTAGGAATTTTTTTTTCAGAATTAGGATTGTTCTAAGTAATACTCGTATCATCCGCAAAAAGCGTAATTTTTGCACTGATCTTCGGATACGTAATATCAGTTATAAATAATGAGCAGAGGACAGGATATTCATGTGAAAAATCTAAATTAATAAAACAACTCCTCTACATGAGTCTCGAATTCAGTGATATTCCCATCCAAACTTAAAGCGGTGAATGTTAGATATTTATATAATAGAAACATAGAACAACTGTTGCCTTATAGGGACTCCTTCAGTATTGTCCATCTATCGATAGTGTTTACCATCAACCACTAATTTTGGTCTATATTATGTCCTCTCAATAAATATTTTTTCTGTTTCAAAATACAAGAAGGCCTACTCTGTGTTTGTTATTGCGTTGATCAACTGAACGATGTTTGAGTAGAAAAGGATTGAATGTGACATCCAACATGGCATGTAGACCTAATATCCATTATAAGTATTCTCGCTGTAGGAAACTTCGCTGGCGATGGAAACTAATGAGAACGTTCTGTTCATGCAAATTACAGATAAGGACTGGCATTATTCCTTTTAGAATATCAAGAAACGAAATGAGAGAATGTTTCATACAGGGATTGTAATTTGGGAGACGCCAATGCATATAGTTTTGTAGAGAATGTTTGTATTTACTTCGAGTAGATAGGGCGTCCGATATCGTAATAATTTGTGGTTGTACTTGTACTTAAAAACCCAAATTCGATGTACAGGCTGGTCTAATTTCCAAGGGATTTGGGGGTTTAGGGTACTTCCAGCATTAAAATCGAAAAACGAATAGACATGTTCTGGGCTCGATTTCCGAGACAAATTTAAATATGTAAACCGCTTTTTGATACGTCAAGTCATTTTCAAGCTTTTTTTAGTTCTTTTGAAGACTCATTCTCTACTGAAAACCAAAATGTTAAATAACATTTAGTTTTTGAGGTATAACACAAACTTGATATTTTTCTCATGTAACAAGCCATATTTTATTTTTTTGTTAAATCTACATAAAATTCCATTTGATTTGATATATTACACACAAAGATTTGGTTATCAGTTTTTTAATATTTCACGTTTGTAAAAATTACCAGAGTTGGATGCGACTTCGACATTGTGTGTAACACAAAAAGATATGATTTTTCTCAATCAAGTGAGTTATGACTTCAAAACTGCTTTCAAAACTAAGTTTCATCAGAGTGAGCTTTGACAAAAACAAAAAGTCCTTGGAAATATCAACCTACAAATATTGGCATTGTTCTTGACGAAGCCACTGTTGATGTAGGAAATAGTCTAGTATGATAATTATTATTATGTTTGTTGAGGCGTTCTTCCCAACCACTGGTAATGTAGGAATTGGCCCAGTATGTACACCCTCTTGTTCTTGAAGCCTTTGTTACAAATTTATTTCGAAATTGATTGAACAGAATCGATCGTGAGATTATTAATACGTTTCTATTATTATTATATATTATTTTTATTTTTCATAAGGCATTCTTGACAAAGCCACCATTGATGTAGGAATTGTACAGTATTAACACACTCTTATTTTTTAATTTTTTATAATTTATTTCGAAATTGTAGGACTAGAATCTGTCCTCAGAATAAAAATACATTTTTATTTTCTATTATTATCATATTTATGTTTCCTGAGTCGTTTTTGCCAGCCATTTGTGATGTAGGAAATGGCCCATTATGAACGAACTCTTGTTTTGTAACTTTTCTAACATATTTATTTCGATATTAATCGTATAGAATCTGTCCTGGCAGAAAAATAAATTTTAGTCCTTCACATTTATTAGGTAGGTATATAATATTTTATTTTCTGAGACGTTCTAGCCACAGCCGATGTTGATGTGAGAAAGATCCTAAATATGAATATTCGGAAAGAAAATCCGAAGTTAATAAATTATTGAATGTACTCGTATAAAATTTTCATCTCAGGAAGAAATATATTGGATATGATTCTCTGTTTCAGAAAATGCATAGTTCACTGTGAACCTAAAATTTTCAAATAAATAAAAAATACTGTTTTCGAATATATTTATTCAGATAATAATATTATAATAACAACAATATAATGAGTCAAGTAAATAAAAATACCTCAAGTATATTATCCACCCAAGTAACATTAATGCTCTTATTCCGATCTTCAAGATCGCTTCAAAACTATACAATAAAATTTCGAATAAAATCAAGTGATCTTCAAGACATCCCTGAGACCATCATAAAGCAGCTTCTAGCCAAAAAGTGCCCATCCTAAAAAGGCCTTCAAGACTAATTTTCAAAACTGTATTAAAACCATTAAGTTTTAATTCTATATTCTTAAAGGGTTCTTCAAGGCAACTTCAAATACATAAATTAAAACTTATTATCTGACATTTTGCTCTCAAAATGTATTCAACGCGGACTAAATTAACTTAAAAATAATTAATGAATCCTAAAAGAATTTTATTTTTATTTACTAACACTCGACAACTTTTGAGTTTGTATGATGGCCGGCAGTGTGGTAATATTTTAATCCGCATACGTATGCTAAGCATATCATAAAATAATATTCGAAGGCAACCTATTATGGTGAAAAATTCACCAACGAATGGCAGTTTTCTGATAAAAAGTAATAAAATACTTCAACATAACTCGAGCGCCACTCATTTAATGTATTTTTCCCATATTTGAAAAATACTGAAAAAAATCATCAAATTTTATTTTGCATCTAAGGATCTGAATGCATTTTTTTATCAAATGGCATATTTCGACATACCGTTCTTCAGTTTTTTAAGAAGGTACAAGACGCAATTATTTGAATAATAATATTATTTTCGTTTACTATTGAAAAAGTCCAAAATGGCGGAGTCTTTATTGCAGCTAAACATGGCGTGATCTTGATTAAAACTAATTGTTCATTTATTAAATGTTTCAAATCTCAGATTTAAAACAGCGTTTTATTTACCACTATAAATCGAATCACTCCCACAGGAGTCTACGTTTCCTTTCAAAACCAATATGCTTCAATATGTTCAAATTGTGACCTTATTGATTTAAAGTAGTCTTGCGCTCAAATGGAATCCTAACCTAAAAAAAAAAATTTTCGCGGATCTTGCTCAAGAATAGTCTTTGGAAATCGTTTATTAATGAGTTGTATCATTGTTTAACAGTGCCTTGACTCATGTTTGAAAGGATTGCCAATTCTCTAAGCTCTTCGCAGAAAAGCAGATTTTTTATGAGTTCATTGTCGTTTTGAAATTCATTTTGAATTTGATCGTCGTTTTCGTAGATCTCTTTCTGTAGTTCCCAGGCATTGCTTTCATAATCGAACGGATTGAAAGATGAAGTGAAATGACACTCTTTATAAGTAACGCTGGTTTCAATTGCACTATGGTTTCCGTGCACTGGTTGAAAAGAGCTTCTCTCAGTTATATCCCCTCCACTTTCATCTGAATGTGGTGGGGATATTTAATTAGTTTTAATGAAGTCGTCCAAAGACCAAAAGGTATTTCTTTCAACCAAATTGACTAAATTGAAACCTTTAAACTTAATAATACTCTTAATGTACTCATTAAAAGGTAAAAGTTATGTTTTTGGATTTAATGTGGTATTATATTGAATGTATTGTCTTAGGATAAAATAGTGTTCCTAATGGGTTTTAAAGAATACAACAAGGGTTCTCCATAAAACTGCATTAAAACTATTTTTCCCAGAACGGATTGTTTTAAAACCAACTTGCTATTTAATTCTTAATAATAACAAATTAGTTTCAAAATAGCCAATAATAAGAGTAACATAAAACCAGTATAAGATCAATAGGACATTAAGAGCAAATAGCCTTTTTATTTTGATTTAAAGAGTGCATTGAATTCTTTATTAAAGAAAAAGTGGTCTTTAAGAACTTTTAGTTTATCTCAAGGTTACTTTAAATCCTATGTCGATTTATTGAACATATTAAAGCATTTTTAAAACCTAAATAAATAGAAACTGTCTTCAAATTGTTACTTGGGCAATCATGTATTATAAGAAATATGTCCCGATCTAAGAAGGACATGTTCTTCGTATTCAATTAATTTTGAACATATAGATAAAATGAACCATTTGATATATTTATAGTCAACTGGTTGTACTCACGATCCTCATGGAAATCAATTCTTGTAGCTATTTGTCAGGGCTTACACAATTCCGAACACGTACGGTGAGTATCGAACGGCTACTTATCTCGTGGGCGTACTCGCCTTGCTTCTAGCTACCCGCTGTCATGAAAGAGTCTTTTATTTTATTTTTGGAACAACACGATTGTTAAATCTAAACTATTCGTCTAAACAATGTTATATCCGAAACTACTGATCAGATTCCAAAAATTCTTTCACCAATATTCAGAATGCATGGTACTATCTTAAATAGTTGTAGAACTCACAAATGTATATAAAACATTTTGGGGCGACAAATACCCATATGTTAAGGTTAATGCACAAATTGATCAAACACTAGCTGTGCCGTCTATCTCACCCGCGTAGGTTTCTTTTATAGAACTTTATTTTTCACTTGTATATTATTTGTTGATTATTTACCTTAGATACGATTGCTATAAATACACGCATTATGCCCTAGGGCGTTATGAATGGGCATTATGGAAAATAACGCCCGCTCATTGTACGAGAAGAAATGAAGCAACTTTCATTGATTAAATACTTCATAATCCTTGTCGTATACGACTCTGGATTTCTCCGGCAATGAATTATTCGCAGCTTTGGCTGCATGATATTCTTGGGTAAATTCATTTTCCATTATTTCTATGAGACTACACAAAGAAAGCATCAATAACATTCACTAAATATGTTGACAAAAATATTCACAAACGTTAAAATATCAATAAATGACATGCCTACTATGAGAAGGAAAATGGAAAGTATAGGAGCAATGAACCGATTTCAAAATCGATTTTTCATTTTAATAAAATAATTTTTTCGTGAAAAATAAAATCTTGTATGCACCACGTTGGTTACTAGATTCTAACGCCCATCGGGCGACATGTTACATAAATAACTATTTTGAGCTCTACAATTGTTCTATGGAGAGCACGTGAATATCTCTTGCCGTTAATAAAAAAAAAACGTTGATAAAAAAGGCTTTCGTCTACGTTATTAGTTGCAAAATTGGTCACCACGAGGTGCCCTTTTATTTTATTGGGTTAATAGATTGCCAATTTCCACGTGAAAGTCCATTCCAAATATTGGTGAAATAATTTTTGAAATAGGATTAATTATTTCGGAGATTAGGTACCTCCTACATTCAAACTTACAAACTTTACCTCTCCATAATATAAGTATAGATTATAAATATATGAGCAAAGTAATAAATAATTTTAGGACAAATTTACAAGTCGTGAAGAATTTCACCATGCAAAACTTAAGATAAACAAGGATATATCAGTGTCATTCTGTTTTCACGACAAACGTTTTTATTTATGTACCACAATCTTTCTTTTTATTCGCGTTTATAAAAAGCTATAAAACTGTGGATGATGCTCCTCAATCTGATGGCATGACGATGGAGTGTTCAGAATAAATTGAATTGCAAGAATCATTTCGAGGGATTATTCGAATCGGTTCGAATAGATTAAACAAATAACCACGATCATCTTCCTCGTCTACGTTGAAATTTATTGTATTCTGCGGTGACATACTTTTTGGGGCATTTCATCCGAGAAAAGCATCTTTCTCGAATCTATTGGGTGGAAAAAAGAAGCTTTACAAGAAGATATGCCAGGAAAATTGATGGAGAAGGTTTGAGAATGGTGTGATGAAATGGAACCCTGACTATAACAAAATTTATTCATGTTGTAATATATCAACTTTCACCAAACTCTAATAAAGAGTTCGAATTTCCAGTTGACTGAAATAAATTATGATGAACAAAAACAGAACTTGAATTTACTACGTTTATTATCACAAAAATACTTTGGAAAATATCACACTGCGATTGCAATTCCGGTCACTAGACCATCATCGGGCAGATTGAGTTAAGAACTGAATACATAATTACAAAATGAAAAGCAGTATTGTTTGAATACACTAAATATTGGAGAATATATCAAGTCAATCTGGTCATGAAGCAAGATATATTTTGCATTATGATTGAGTTTAAAAATTTCTGATGATTCTAAGTAAGTAAGTTTGGTTCCTTTCGCTAATTTGTGCATTATTTGAAAGTTTTCTATTTGTGGAAACGGGTGGAGGTTTTCACGGCAATGAATTGAAACCGTTGAATCCGTTTTATTTTTCAAAAGAGATTGTTGGTGTTCTTTAAATCTTGTCTTGAAAGATCGACCAGTCTGACCTTTATACACTCCTTTACATACAGGACAAATCAACCTATAAACTCCTGAACTTTCAAATTTTGAAGTGATATCTTTGGCATTGAATAAAAGTCCTGAGAGTTTTGTCTTAGGTTTGAAAGCAATTTTAGTATTACATTCAGGTATGACATTAGAAATTTTTTCTGTGTGAAGACCAAAATATGTCAAAGATGTGAGTTTTTCCGATTTTTCTACTTTCTATTGAGGATATATGCTGTTGTACGCCAGTTAACTACGTTTCTTGTTTATCATTTTATCTATCCAACTTGTATGAAAACCATTATTTGAAGCAATTATTTTTATAGTAGAAATTTTTTTTGCTAAATTTGGTACGGATAATGGTGTTGAAAACGCTCTGTAGATCATTGAGTTAAAAGCTCAATGTTTATGGGAAAGAGGATGATTTAAATTCGACGGAATGCATATATCCGTGAAAGTTGGTTTTCTATATAATATATATATATATATATATATATATATATATATATATTTATTTATTTATTTATTTATTTATTTATTTATTTATTTATTTATTTATTTATTTATTTATTTATTTATTTATTTATTTATTTATTTATTTATTTATTTATTTATTTGGAAACGGAATACAGACAGGTATGACACCCATAATAGCATTCACAGAATAAAAAAGAAAGAAAATGCATCGCATCTTGCATATAGAACTAAACCTATGTCAATACAATAACAAATAATACTAATAAGCAATACATAATGAGTAATAAGTTCTTCAACGATACTCTAAACTAATTATAATAATTTTCCCAATCCAGATTACTCTGGGGACAAACAGATTCAATAATTAACAAATAAGTACCTATAAGGCCAAAATGAACAACAAACATAACATACTACAAAACTAAAGAAGTTGGCGGAATGTATTCTTAAGAGTTCGTTTTAAGGAAGGTAAGGAAATGTCAAATAAATCGACGTCGCACGAGCGTAACCACTCATTACTGACTGACATTAATCTGCATAGCCCCACATTCTTTGATGTATTAGTTTTTCTGAATGGTATGTAAAACATGTCATGATTTCTAAGCCTCACATTCGGCACATTGAATTGAATTATACGCAATAACGAGGAGGCTTGCAAATGATTGCTATTGATAATTTTATAAATAAATACTATGTCAGACATCTTTCTCCGATTAGCCAGGGTAATGAGCCCAAACCTCCTACGAGCTTGCGAATAATCGTGATTTGGAATATTAAAATTATTTCTATATGCTAAATATCTGAGAAATCTATTCTGAACGCTTTCCAACCTATTAATGTAACAAAAATACTGCGGGTTCCATATTACTGAGGCAAAGTTCACTCTGCTGAAGACAAATGAAAAATATAAAGTTAGAAAGGTGCTATTATTTTTGAAAGATCGGCTGTATCGGAAGATATATCCCAGCATTTTATTGCATTTGCCTATTACCGATTCGATATGTTGATCGAACGACAATTTAGAGTCCAGTGTTAGACCAAGATCACGTATGACAGAGACGCGCTGAAGCGAGTGTCCGCCCACAGAATACGGAAATACGATTCTATTGACATTCTTTGTAAACGTTATGATGAAACATTTAGTGAAGTTGAGAAAGAGGGAATTAGCCTGACAATACTCATGAAGCCTCTCAATATCACTCTGTATCATATCACAATTCTCAGGGCTACCAATCTTTGTAAACACTTTTAAATCATCGGCGAATAGCAGGAACTCAGAGTGATGGAAGCAAGTCGAAATATTATTGATATATATCAGAAACAATAATGGGCCCAGGTGGGAACCTTGCGGAACACCCGAGGAATATATATATATATATCGAAACTCAAAGTATTATTATTATGAAAGATAGTTAAATCCAAGAAATTTATCTGTCGATAATAAACGTAGTAAATTCAAGTTTTGGTTTTGTTCATCATGTTAAATTATCACGTAGTAACGAGGGATTCCATCAACTATTCAAAAATTTATAGTTGCGGATATGTAGTTGCTTTCAATGTCGTATCAAGACGAAGCATCCCACACGTCGAAGAAATCTTGGGTAGTGAACAAACTGCCATTTCTCAAGTCAGTTTACGTGAAGGGTTTTACGTTCTCCCCTTAATTGGGTATTCGAAGGCTGTTTATAACATGCTGATATCGGACGCCTTCCGTGACCCATATCATGCCAAACAGGATAGTTAGGCGCTTTTATATAATGATCCCTTGGTAGGGCATAAAGGATCAAGTTTTGTGTCTACCACGTCATGTCGTGCGACTTAAACTGGTGGTTATTTGATATGACAGACAATTTCGCTGGTGTAAGAACCTTTGTTTCTTGTTTATTATAATTATTTCGAATTTCTAAAAACTTCGAACTCGATAATATTTTTCTCAATTTCGTATTTCTAAAATTCATCTCAAATAGAATCTCTAGATTTTTCATATAGGAGTTATACTGGGATATGTTTCAAAATCGCATATTTGGAGGTATGATTTGAAATTATTGATGACTTCAAGTTGATCATTTTGTTTTCCGAGCTCAAAATAGTTTTCCATGTTCAGATTTGTGAAATTACATGCCATCTTTTAGGGGGAAAATCATGGGATGTTCTTTCTAACGTGAACAATGAATGGAAGCTTCCTTATATAGATAATCCATTGAGATCAAATACAAAGTAATCCACTCGCTTAAAATAGCTAAAAAACATATTTCACCTTTAATGATATTCAAAGTGCAACTCCATTTCCCAAATGGCTACTAATAAATGCAAACAGTTACTCCGCGTCCGCATTCACTAATAGCTGGTCCCGCAAGAAATTCACGAACTTCTTCCCAGTTGGGCCAACTTGTAATTGATATTGCAGGGATGCACAACTGTCGGAAGATTCGAGTTACATACCTGCCATTTTCCAGCAATTAATGAGCGGTATAGTTGGAACTGATGAACTTCCGCGCCGTATCCAATGAGAATTTCCTCAGGTTATAATGAATTAGGGAGATTAAGTTAACTTTTTGCATTGTTTAGTTATTTGCGGAATTCAAATTATTTATAAAAAACTAAATAATAATTGAATCAATGATAAAAGTGTTGCACTATTTATAAGATATATATAAATAGTAAACTCCAAAAATAAATGATGGAATGGTAATAAAATTATAATCAAAAGTTATGTAAATAAAAAATTGTATTATTAATTGTATAAAAATATGAAATAATTATGAAATTCATCAGTAAATTTAATGTTTGTAATGATTGGTTGTTGTAACTATAGTAGGGAACATATCTATTCTATTCAATTTTATATAAGTTTCTGGAAAATACTGCATCGATAGTAATATTGAAGGTTTTACAATTCATCATTAATTCTTCATTCAAATTAAACTTCAAGAAATTGTAATGATGGCTATTAGTGTCTATCAGAAAAGTTGATGTTGAAATTGCTACTTTTTTTGAATGAACAAATATTGAAAATATTAAAATATTTGTTTCCTTCAGTTCAGGGATTCATTCCGATCCCTGATTATCATTAAACCAATAGATAGGATTATCTGTGAAATTTGTAATTAATTCTTCTCTTCTAAATCATACGCAATCTATATTAATATACTGGTATCATACTCATATCTCTATATTTACATAGTGCATCTCACTAAAATATCATCGCGATCCTCAACTTTTACTGAATAACGTTCAAAATAAATTTTTTATCAATAAAAAGTAATAACAATACGCATATACGTTGTCAGTAGCGTAAGAGTCATATTTGTTGTGTCAGTCGTGCCTGTCGTGTTTGTCATGTCATTCGAGTCGGACACAGTTTTGGGCCTAACTTATTCGTCCAGTGTCTGGAGTATAACATGCGATAAGGAAAGGGTTCAACTTTGAATCTCTTTTCTGGTTTCAACTCAAATAACTTATAGATGTAAATCGGGTAGAAATTCGGATCAATATAGTGTAAGTAAAAGAACAATTGGATGAATTAATAATTTCAACGGTTTCTTAATAACTTGATGAAGTTCGATATAAGTTGTTTCTGATACTTGTCAAATCTAACCTTGAAAACACAAAGAAGTTTCATTACGAATTAGAAAAACTAATGTTATAATTGTGAATTATCAAAGAACCTTCTTAGGGAGCTGAGAGGGTCTCAAAACCAAGAGTTCAGCATTTCTTTATACAGTAAGGGTGAATAATGGAAACTCCAGAACAATAGACGCCGTTTCGATCTTATAAGATCTCATCAGTATTGTACGCTTGTTAAGGACCCATTCATTAAATTTTTCCTTGTTTCTCACATATTGTAACAAAAGTCATACTGCGATTCAACAAGATCACAGCGCCACCTTTAAAAATTTCAGAAAACATTACCTACTCATACCGTAAATCGAAGAAATCTCCGTGTATAAGTCCCAATTAAACTACTGCTCCAGTGTTTCTTTCCAAATACACTTGTGTTGTGTTTATAGTTTCTATAAGTAGATAGGCTAGGCCGGTTCTACCGCACTTTTGCTCATTTTTACATGTAAATTCCCATAAGGAAATCTAAGGTCCAAAGTAGCGAAAATGGTTCCCTTTTTGGTCATGCGCACTGGGTCGGATTTTCCCGACCCGTTGCGAACGGGTCTAACGGGTCGTTCGCAGCGGGTCCATCGGGTTGTTCACAACGGGTCCGTCAGCGGGTGCGATGGACCCGCTGCGAACGACCCGTTAGACCCGTTCGCAACGGGTCGGGAAAATCCGACCCAGTGCGCATGACCAAAAAGGGAACCATTTTCGCTACTTTGGACCTTAGATTTCCTTATGGGAATTTACATGTAAAAATGAGCAAAAGTGCGCTAGAACCGGCCTAGCCTATCTACTTCTATATGAAAGAGAAAATTCTCATCAATTCAAATATACTTGCTGCGATTATGGGCAAGAAAAATGTGAAATATATCTACGAATTCGATCAAGAAAAATCCTTTGATAATGGAAAATTATCGAATAACCTTCCAAGAAAGCTAGCAGTATGAGTCCCAACACCAAGAACGCCTCATCTTTTAACACCATAATGGTAAAACATAGAAACATTACACAACACTCAGACTCAAGAACAACATATTGTTGTTTCGAGCTTATTAGATATCATCAGTAATATAGACTCGCGAATTATGTGAAATACTACTACGTTTTTAAATATGAAAGTTCTTCAAATCTGTAGTCATGAAATTTAAGCGTCATTATGTTTTGTGAGTCAGTGTGATGGCTTATTCGCTTGAAATAATTTGAATTTTTCACGCTAGTGAGACTCTTCGTAACCACCGCTGTAACAAATTAATTCGTTAATTTTCAAGTAATTTTTCAAACGTAAATATTATGCTGCAGTTGACGTCCGGAAAATTACAAACTTTGAAATCTATTTTGTATTACCAGTTGGAACAAATAATCAACAGTCACGAAACGTTCTTGGAAATTATCCTAGTATAGCAAACAAGTTGTAAGTTTTAGTTGTTCTCTGAGGAATTCTCAGAATTGTCTTTTTGTGGCCATTTTAGAAGATTGATTTCCTTCCTTACCAACTAGCTTAGTCAGATGATTTCGCATTTGACGATTTTTCACTTCGAAAATAATCTAGATACAAATATAAATGGGTAGATCACAAGAATTTCTAAAAAATTCAAATTGATTATATAATGAAACGATACCATACAATTGATATGAATTGAAGAACAAGGTGGTCCAAAGAGTTTTAAATCAAATTAAAAAAAAAAAGCTGATTGATTGTGACAAATTTATTTTTAAAACTCACGAAATTTCTTGGAAATTTATGTTTTAAAAATAACGTTGTCCAAATGTACCCCATTTCTGTCTTGGCACTCCTGAAGCCGACCTCTAAAATTTTCCATAACGTGGCGGCAAGTGTCTGCAGTTATGGCTTCGATTCCTTGTGGAATATTGTTCTTTAGATCTTCCAGGTTGGCGGGTTGGTTGCGGTACACTTGTCATTTAAGATATCCCAATGAAAAAAATCACAGGGCGTCAGGTCCGGGCTTCGGGGGGGCCACTGAATGTCTCCTCTTCGAGAAATCAATTTTCCTGGAAAAAGCGCTCGAACGATGGGCAAAGAGAGATTCGAAGTGTGACAGGTGGCTCCGTCCTGTTGGAACCAAGTGTCATGAGTGTATCCTTCAAATTCTTGAAGAGCGGGAAGGTTTGAAGAATGTCGACATAATGCTGCGAATTCACCGTTACTGAGTGGCCTTGGTGGCCTTCAAAAAAAAAAGTACCGATCATTCCGGATCCCGACATTGTAACCCAAACTGTGACCTTTGGGCTATGCAGAGGCCTTTGATGTTTTTTTTTAGGATTTTCCGCACACCAGTATCGACATGGCCATTCAGGTGGTAATGAGCCTCCAAATTGAAATTTTGTCGAAATCTACGGCGAGCAATAGTGGCAAATCAAATCAAATCATCTTTATTTGTGTCAGTATACAATTGTATTTACACGCGTCCAGTACAAAATTACATCACTATCAAGTATAAGTTGTAAAATAGAAATAAAAGATAGTAAAAGGAATATACAGTTGAAAATTTAGTTAGAAAAATTCACTAAAATTAAAATTTTTAAAATTATAGGGAGCTGCATCAATTAAGATTTTTTTGATTTTATTTTTAAATTGGTTTAACGTAAGAGACCTCCAGCTTGAAGGTAACTTGTTATACAACTTAAATGCTTAAAAATTAGGACCATTTTGTGATCTCCCCAGTCTATATCTCTGTACATATATATCATCCTTATTCCTAGTGTCATATGAGTGGTTATCACAATTTAGCTGCCATTTATCTCTACTCGAGTGGGCGTACATGAGTCATTCTAAAATAAATAAGCCAGGTAGAGTTAGAATGTCTAAATTTTTAAAAGATTGCCTACAATCCTCTCTATACTTGAGATCACTTATTATTCTTATCGCTCTTCTCTGCAATCCAAACAATCTATCAAACCCAGCACAATGTCCCCAGACCAGAATGCCATATCTCAGATGAGCCTGACACATCGCGAAGTAAGCCGACCTCAACACACCCCCAGACAGTGACGCGCTCATGGCTCTCAAAGCAAATATATTTTTTGATACCTTGGCTGCCAGAAAATCAACATGGGCATTCCATGTAAGTCTGGCATCCATGTATAATCCAAGAAACCTAACACTCCCCAGCTCCTCGGCTGGTCTAAGAGTAAAAATCACTTTCTCAGTTTTACCATCATTCACGTAAAGCCCATTCCCGAGAACAATCTCAAAGCACTTGACATCTATATATCAATAAGCTCTTACCCCTCATTTATTTCTCTGCTCGAAACACTTATAGTTGTATCATCAGCAAACAAAATTGTTAGGCAGTGGTCTAAGTAGTCAGGAAAATCGTTGATATATATTAAAAAAAGTATAGGACCCAATATTGAGCCTTGTGGTACTCCAATATTAATTTTTTCCTTACTGGACCAATTATCACTTACAGAGACAGATTGATGCCTGTTGTTCAAGAAAGATCGGATGAGCTGAATACTGGTATTTTCGAAGCCATAGTGTTCAAGCTTTTTAAGGAGAGCCGAATGAGGCACACAGTCAAATGCCTTGGTCAAGTCCAGGAACAAGGAGAATGAGTAAAGACCTAGCTCGAAGCATTCAACCGTATAGTTCACAAACTGTAATATAGCATCAATAGTGCTTCTCTTCCTGCGGAAACCAAACTGAGAAACAGAAAATAAGTTATTAAACTCGAAATACTTGAGCATCTGGTTACATAAAATTTTCTCTATAAGTTTCGAGAATATTGGGACGAGCGAGATGGGTCTGTAGTTGGCAACATCTTTTGGGTCACCCTTCTTAAAGAGAGGTATAGTTCTGGATACCTTCATGCAATCGGGAAAAATTCCATCTCGTAAACACCTATTAATTAGGTGAGCGATTGGATGTAAAATGCTACTAGCCTCTCTCTTAAGAAGGGGCACCGAGATACCATAAAAATCCCTGGATCTACTATCCTTCAGAGAAAGAATAGCATCCCTTACCTGGACGCAAGAAACCTCCTGGAATTTAAAGTTAACATTATTGGGGATAATTTTCCGGAACAGGTTCTCATTGCTATCATGAACATGACTAATTGATTTACCAATTTCATGAGGGATTGAGGAGAAAAATTTATTAAATTCCTCAGGGCTAATGTCACTGTTAACATTGTTTTTCTTGATGTTTCGTTTAGTATTTATCAGCTGCCACATAGTTCTTGATTTATTTGATGAACCTGCAATAAGTGAGTCATTAGCCCTAATTCTGGCCTGGTTCACTTCGGCTTTATATTTCAGTCTTAACCGATTTCTCAAAAATTTGAGATCATCAGTATTGTACCTATAAAACATGTCGGATGCTAGCTGTAACTGGCTTCGTAAATTCCTGAGTTCATCAGTATACCAGTTGACTTGCACAGACTCACGCTCCTTGAACCTCCTCATAGGAAATGCTATCTTGAAGGCGTCGACAAAATTCCCATGGAAAGTGTCAAATGCAAGATTCACATCAATATTATGGTCCCTCAGAAAATCCCAGCTCAGATTTTCTAGGATTCCATGAAACCCCAAGTAGCCCCGCTCCGTGAGAGGTCGAAAAGATCTGTTCACCGATACCGATCGCACACCCAGAATACCCATATCTACCAACTGCGCATTGTGGTCCGAAAATACACACTTACATACAGAGGACGCGACATTAACAGGTTCAAAATTACAAAATATGTTATCAATACAATTTTGCCCCCTTGTGGGTTCAAAAATTAATCTATGAAAACCAGATGAACTCAGGAGATCACACAATGTTCCTACATCTTTCTCCCCAGGAATATTAAAATGTACATTAAAATCTCCACACAGAATAACTCTCTGAGAAAAGTTAAAATTATTTAGAACTTTTACTAAAATATCAAGACAGACATTTAAATCACCTGAAGGTGATCTATATAGAGTTACGACAAAAATTTCAAGTAAAACAACATATACAGCAGCTACTTCACAATGAAGTTCAACAGCAAGACCCCCGATATCATGAAGAACTGTTGTGTCAGGCAGAATTGTTGTTGCGGTAATACTCGCGTACACAAAACGAGCGCTCCTCTCCCGTGTAGCGCTGCATGGTGACTAAATTTCCCTGAGCCAAACTATCGTTTGAGTCCTACCGCACCATAATACCCTTCCTACCAAATTTTCTACAGCACTACCAAATATTAACAACTCTTTGGACCACCCTGTATATCCTGTCTATTCAGAATTCTGAAAAAATTTTCACAAAATTAGAGAATAATTACTGAGATTGAATTCTCGCACATTACTCAATGAAACATCATAAAGAATAAAGTTTGAACTTTAAAATAAAACACTTTTAAGTTTCACTATAAAAAATATTTAGATACTGTATTTAGCAGTAAAGGATAGTCGACATGTTTCGAGTTATGAACTCGATAATGAGTTCATAACTCGAAACATGTCGACTGACTACAAGAGAGTATTACATCTTATTTTATAAAACAGACAAAAGCAAAGGTGATACCTGAAAATAAATTTGTCCGTTCACAAGAAGTAATTGACTATTATGGGCGGAACTTATTTCGAGAATTTCAAGAAGGTCAAGGCGCTTTCCTTTGTTAGCTGAATGCAACAATTGGGTTTTGTTGAAATCCAGGAAGTGATTGAATTTTATACAATGTCCGGAGAAGCCAGTGGTATTTTTGTTTTGTAAAATTGACTTTTTATGTTCTTCAATACGAATGTTTATATTCCTTTCTGTTTGTCCAATATAGAAAGCAGGACATTCGTCGCAAAATATTCTGTGAACACCACTGTTTTCTCCAATGTCAGATTTTTCTTTATTATTCACCAAGAATGACTTCAAGTTTCTTTTATCTGTACAAATTGTTTCAACGTTATTTTTCGATATTCTGTTACATTACTAAATTTGAGTAGCAAATTTTGTATAGACATATATATATATATATATATATATATATATATATATATATATATATATATATATATATATATATATATATATATATATATATATATATATATATATATATATATATATATATATATATATATATAAATATATATATATATATATATATATATATATATATATATATATATATATATATATATATATATATATATATATATATATATATATATATATTTATAACGTTCATTGGGTGATATTTATCAGTAGATTTTTTCGAGCCACATTATTTATATAAAGATCCTCCCACATTATGCTCCCCTGTTGCAAGAAAATGGCACTGTCCAACAAAAACTCACATTTTACATTTTGCTGGCTTCATAAATATACACGTGAAACGCTATAAAGTCGCGAATATGCACAATATGTTCGAGGTTTTTCCCTTTCGTATATTTTGTCACAGGGTATTTTCACGGCTTAATATAAATTCAACCTTTGTACGGATACATTCGGTAAGTTCCGTTTTTTTTACAACGCCCTCTTGCCATTCCGGATGTTCACGATAATGGATTTATTGAATTCGGGGCACTCCAGACTACTCCAAGATTTAAGCATGGAAGTTAAGAGTGAAGGATACAGAATTTACTGAGTTGGGTCAGTTTGATCGATGGTTATTTCAAAAACGGGGATGGAGTGCTTTTTATAGAAAAACGAACTTCGGTGGTTTTATTGAAAGGAGAATATAACGAATAGGTTGACAGATAATGAAGTCAAAGTTTAACTGCACTTCCAAAATTATTTTATTGAATAAGTGAAATATATGCACAGTTGGGTATTTGAAAAAAAACTTTTCAACTTGATAAATGGAATTCCTCAAGTCTGTGGAGCTTTGCCGATCTTTTTCAGCAATTCTGACAAAATATTTCTTTTCTTCTCTGCATTACTGTACGAAACCAAAAATCTTTTGAAAATTATTGACACACAAAATATATTTCTAAAGTCTATCTAGGAAGTTTTTCTCTAAGTCCTTGATGCTTTGTCAGTGTCAATTTTGACAAAATTTTACATGAAATCCAGCTTAACACCAAGAACAAAACAAGACAATATTTTGAGTCCTGCATACCAACATAATACTCCACAAATGTAACAAACACAAGGATCTTTTCAAAATTGTCGTCACAACAAAAATATCTGTCTAAACTCTATCTTGGAATTTTTTTCTCAACCCTTGAAGCCTTGTCGGTCTTGGTTCACAATTTTGATAACATTTTCCATGAAATCGATGTTTACATGAAGAATGAAACAAGATAATATTTTGATTATTGCATAGCAAAATACAAAATATCAGGCTGCATAAAAAAAATCAAACAATCAACATGACCAGACGCATTAGGTTGACATGGGCAGCTGTTTGAAGGTTGATACACCTACTGAAAAAATCCCGATACATCTAAAGGAGAATTTTTTTGATATCTGTGTACTTCCGGTAGCGATTTAAGACATGGAAACGATGTCCATGACTGTCAATTTTGTTAAGAGACTTATGGTACGAACAGTCGAACAAGTAGGTCGCAATGCGGGTAAAGGTCGCGGGAGCACTAGTTAAGTCACGGTCAATGTCGACAGCACATAGCAAGGAGGTTACCAGCTATGTTCAGCCGAGCTAGGATCACTGTCAAGTGATGTAGTTTGATGAAATTTGAATGACAAAAACATTTGCTCTTTTGTATTAAATTCATGTCGTTCCAAATTGAGTTGCTATCTTCTTCCACTCCTTTTCTAGAACATGCCGCTTATGATGTTGGGCCGAATTGCTATGAGATCTTCCTTTATATTTAGTATTTGAAATTATTCAAACATAAACATAATACGCAAAAGAGAAAAAAGCTGGCAACTGGAATACCCTAGCGCACGAAATGACAGACGCCACACTTCTTCTATGCGAGCTGCTGTTGAGGGGAATATACAACTTGGCCTTGAACGCAACAATCACAGGGAAGCATCGTTGTACACCGCACAGTAAGCATACATGTGAAACAAACTAATTTTATTTTCAAAAACAACGATGTGAACCTCCTGGATGGCATCGCGCTAAACCTCCACCACGACTTACCTGCTCTATTCTCTTTCATTCAACTCAATGTGTTTGTTTTACATGGATGTCGACATCGACCGTGACCTCTACCTCCACCTCGACCCACTTTTTCTGTTCGTACCCTCAGAAGAACAGAAATAGCCATTGAACGATTGATGTTGGGAATTAGTCTAAGGAACCACTTTAAAGGAGCAAATTAAAGAAAGAACAAAAGTTGTCGATATCATAATAATAATATCAGAAATTAAGTGGTGCTGGTCTGGACATCTCGCATGGCAGAAAGACTACAGATGGACGAAACGAGTGGAGACCCCCCGAGTATAAGAGAAGCATTGGTAGGCTGCGAAGGCGGTAGGCTGATGATATAAGGGAGAAGACAGAACCAAGTGGAAACGATTAGGGATGGTCTACATCCAGGAGTGGATCGTGAAGGACTGCTGAAGAGAGAGAGAGAGAGAGAGAAATACGCAATAATGCTTATAAGCAGTATTTACAAAAGTCATCAGATCGGCGTATTTCTGACGAAAATATCATAACTCCACAAGTGTTTTGACACAAAAATTTCGAATCATTAATTCTTCTTGTGATTTTTATATTCAGCAACTGGAAAAACATAAAATATGCTAATTCATTGTTAGCAGTGGATTCTGCTGATGGTGTTACGTACCCCAGGCGTTGTCCTGATTCCTTTAACGTACCATCAATTATGTACTTCGTTGCTCGAATGAACTGAGTCATAATCTTTTAGGGACTTCAAAATTTCATTCAGAAAATGACGTGAATAATTCATTTCTTCCGAAATGCAATTATCATTCAAGAATGATGTCTACCACTTCGGCTTTGTCTGGTTGCTTTGGGATAAATTATCACCGCCAGGCAGAATCCGTTTTCTGTCGTAAAAAATTAATTGAATTCATGTTGTCTTGAAATAAGTCTGTATAATTCGCCAAATGACATGCCCAGCCGTAAAATTATGAGATATTAATCATCAGGGCCGGCCTAAGGCGAAAATTGCAAGTGTGCTAGACTAAAATTTCATGCCCCTGCCGCGAGGTATAGAATTTTTTGAAACTTAAGATCCAAAAATACAGTTTTTGTGCACTTTTGCGCCTTGTAGAACATTAAATTTATGTATGACAATTTTTATTCATTATTGATTGACTTGATATGTTCAGTACTTCCTTGTACTATAACCACTATTATGTCAAATAAACTAATGAGAGCTTAACTCATCATTGTTCTTGTGAACATAAGAGAGTTGTTCTTTACAGTTTACTGAGAATAATTATTTTCCCCGCAGTAAGTTTGTGGATTTTTCAATATTGAATTATACCAACTGATAATGTGCAATTTTCAGCTAACCGAAAACTTAGGGTTTTTGAAGTCCAATGCTATTCCAACGAAAATTTTTCACTTTTATCGGAATCAGAACCTGGGCCATCATCCAGAGATTCTAGATGATTGTATTTTCTTTCATGTAATAACCAGAGATACTTTCAAAATAATAATAATAAATAATGTTTATTTGCACAACCAAAATATCAGTTTATCATAACATCAAGAATATGAAATAAAACTTCACTCTATAGCTAGATAAAAACTAAAATATTCAATTATATAACCAGGAAAAATAGAGATTCTATAAAAAACCAGACTCTTAGAAGTCCACCGTACTTTCAGGAGAGTTGTTATAAGTCAGGAAAATTCAAAAAATATAATAACTCATTACGTTCAAATCATTCAAGCAGAGTATTCATGTTAATTCTTCTTTTATTTCATGTTGTTTCTTCCAGTTTTGCTAGTAGGTACTTAGTTTTGTCCATTATACTCAAAACCTCTTCAGTTGGTAATGAAAGTAGACATGTCAGAGATGTTTTCTTGAAACTTTTGAAAGTTTTTTTACTTTTTTAAATAAATAGGTGTTCTATAATACTGCCTTTTCATGATGTATACATAGTTCCTCTAACCAATTAATTTATTCGTCCTCTCCTTCATTTTATTATTGATTTTCATGTTCAATGATAA
>JARQZK010003031.1:0-75000 GCA_030704885.1 Cynegetis impunctata | reverse complement strand
CAAATTTGAACCCTCTTACTCAATCTGCAGAAGCTGTGGAGGTGCTCAAAATCTAAAAACCCACGAAAAAACAAAAAAATTCCAAATAAAAATGGAGACTGACAAGGAAAAAATTTACATCTACAAAAGACACCTCTCTAACATCAGCTTTAATCACGTACAAATTTGCAACCCTCTAACTCAAATAAGAGGGTATTTGGGGGTGCATAATGTAATCTTTCAGTATTTTGAATGTATATCACTTGTGTTTCGTTAGTTATGTACAATATTCAATTCATAATAAATGCTTGATAGGCGACATCTGAACTGCTATTGATATCACTATTTTTTTTTCTCAAGTGCCTTACCCGGTTTCGGGTGTAGGCTTCCTCTTTACAACTATTCGTGTTGTGCGTGGTACAGTGATACACGAATAGAAGGGACCTACAGTTTTACGACGGTTCCGAACGTCTTTATAGAGAGGCTTTACAAGGCAGAATACTTCTCGGTGGTTTGCTATTGCCTTCCGAGAGGTGACTCCGCATTAATTCGTTGGTTCGACCGGGATTCGATCCACCGACCTTCTGTTCAGAACTGACGCACTGACCACTGAGCTACGGAGCCTACGGATATCAGTATAAAAATGGATAATAATTACCAGTATTGATTTTGCCTTTGCGTGATAACAAGCAGTTATTTATTTAGAATGAAGCAGCTGAATATAACAATTCACGACAACATGAAGCCGGTATAGTAGATTTCTTATTAATGCCGCAGTAGCCGCAATGAATTCAATTCGGTATAGAAAGCAATTACAATGTAATTAAGTCTTTAGTAATGTATTACGTATCTCATTGTTCTCATAATGAATGTCTATGTGTAATTCCGTTAATACGGTTATCCAATTGATTATAAGCACTAACGAAAATATTAATTATTACAAAAAATGTTAGGAACCAAAATAACTGAATTTTATATAAAATGTTGTAGAGATTAATTCTAATAATTTATGTTTATGAAGACATTGAATGTTTTAAACTTTATACTCAATTTTGAAATAAACGGTTTTAGAAAATATAGCCGAATGGATTTTCTCCACTCAGCTTTATAGCAAAGCAACAAAACAATATTATAAAATAACTTTGTGAAAGTTCATATTCATAACTTTATAAAAAAATTAAAAACTAACTTTTCACAGGTTGAATGAAATCTATTAAGTAAACGCGTTTCGTCATAACATTGACTTCATCTCGTACAAAATTATGGTTTTACAAGACAGTCTAGTTATACGAAAAATTGAATATAACAGAGGGGTTCCTGGAGAAACTAAAGCACAATAAGCAATTCATTCAGAGTTATTGGTAGGTATATTGAACAGATTAAGGAGAGTAGAAGGGTATACTTCAATCTGGTCGTTAACTAGGTTTCCGGAATTTTTATATTTATTTATGTATAGGGATTCCCAACAGTTGGTTTTGTGGAGGATATTTTCTAACTGTAATATATTATTATTGTGATTAAAGCCAACACATTGTCATGCAACGAGATTAAATATAAACAAAGTTCTTACAACTCCATTATGTCGTCACCAGGCTAGTCAAAGATTCTTAACGACCATAGCGTCAAAAGTTTTTAATTTGTTGCCGAAAGAGGAGAAATTCTGTCCAACAATAAGAATGTTTCAGAAAAAATCTAGTTTCATTTGGGGACATTCAGATGTGTTCGTGGGTATTCTGTGATTCCATGTTTGGGGAATTATGGGCTTGGTTTCATCTTTCGCAGTGTTTAGCATAGTGTTTTTGTATTGTTTTGTTGTTTGTTTATTGAGTCGGTTGATTCTTCTTTTTTTTGTTTTTGGTAGTTTTTTATCTTATAGCATAGTATTGTGTTTTGGTGGGATAGTTAGCTAGCACACACAGGTTTTACCTAGGTGCATTATAGACTATTTAAATTATAATTATGTCTTCTATAAAATTGAATGGAGTTGGCATTTACTTGGTGAAAGTTCATATTGATAACTTTATAAAGAATTAAAAAAAACTAACTTTTCACAGGTTGAAATAAAAATCTATTGAGTAAGCGCGTTTCGTCATAACATTGACTTCATCTCGTACTAAACTATGGTATTACAAAACAATCTATTTATACGAAAATTGAATATAACAGAGGGGTTCCTAGAGAAACTAAATAACAATAATAATTCATTCAGAGCTATTAGTAGGTACCTACATTGAACAGATTATGGAGAGGAGAAGGGTTCACTTCAATATGGTCATTAACTAAATTTCCGGAATTTTTATATTTATTGATGTATAGGGATTCCCAACAGTTGGTTTTATGGAGACTATTTCCAAATTGTAATATATTATAATTGTGACTAAAGGTATGGTTTTCTTGAATAAGATGGCACGAATAATAAGAATCAGTTTTCTGCTTAATATAGCTACATTGGTGTTCGTGTATTCGAGTTTTGAAATTTCTAATTGTACGTCCTATATAGAATTTTTCACAATCATTACAGTCGAGTTTATAAACACCAGTACGTTCATCTCTATGAATTTTTGATTTGTTGTTTTCATATAAAACCAATAATAGCATTGGAAAATTGATTGAAAATAACAAATCAAAAATTCATAGAGATGAACGTACTGGTGTTTATAAACTCGACTGTAACGATTGTGAAAAATTCTATATAGGACGTACAATTAGAAATTTCAAAACTCGAATACACGAACACCAACGTAGCTATATTAAGCAGAAAACTGATTATAATTATGCGTGCCATCTTATTCAAGAAAACCATACCTTTAATCACAATTATAATATATAACAATGTGAAAATAGTCTCCATAAAACCAACTGTTGGGAATCCCTATACATCAATAAATATAAAAATTCCGGAAATTTAGTTAACGACCAGATTGAAGTAAAGCCTTCTCCTCTCCTTAATCTGTTCAATGTAGGTACCTACTAATGGCTCTGAATGAATTGCTTATTGTTATTTAGTTTCTCTAAGAACCCCTCTGTTATATTCAATTTTCGTATAAATAGATTGTTTTGTAATACCATAATTTAGTACGAGATGAAGTCAATATTATGACGAAACGCGTTTACTCAATAGATTTGATTCAACCTGTGAAAAGTAAGATTTTTATTTCTTCATAAAGTTATTATTAATCAAATCGTAGAAAAAAAATGTGGAAAATTTAATATATTACATAAAGTGAACAAGGAAAATTCTTGAATAATTTTAATTCAAGGGAGCTGGTTATATGTATCTACATTCTACATTCACATTCCAAATTGGATTGTGACTGTAGAGTTCTCGTCGAAAAATACATATAACCCTTGGAAAGTTGTTTGATCGTTTTTTAAATTATTGAAGAATTTACCTTGCTCACTTTATGTAACAAGATATTATCATAGTGAAAAACTCCCATTTGATCAAACTTGATAATAGTCAATATTACTGAAAGAAAATGCTGAATTAAGTTGCAAATATTTCAAATCGGGCTCATAATAATTCTCTTGCACATGAGGTTGAGGTTAGGTTGGCCCTTGACTTACCAAATCATCTCCTATAATAATCTGCGCTGTTTCTATTTAATCAGATTATCTACTTAATCAATTGGTAGCCATTGTTATACCCAATTAATTTCAATATACGGATCTCTGTTTGAGTTTCATCTAGAGTTACTGGAACAAAGACTTATCTAATGCCTTATTTAATCCGTCGTTATTACCTGATAATTTATCATGGCGTCAAAATAAACTTAATTTTACTATATTGATTATCACAAAATAATTAAAACATATATACTGATATTGCAATTTTGGTCATACCATCATCGGGCAGATTCAGTTTGGAACTTAATAAAAATGTATAGGTAGTACTTTCCCAAGAAATTCTGATAGGCACAGTAGAGATAATGGCCTGTGGAGAACATACATTAAGGTCAAGTTATCGAATGGTTTTTTCGCCTTGGTGTGTGCTTTGAAGATGTCAAATATAGGGGAATAAATCAAGTCAATCTGGTAATTAAAAAATATATTATTAAAACAATGGTTAATAATAACAATTTACACATTTATTAAAACAAATAACGCATGACGCATGTTTCGGTGGAACTTCACCTTCTTCAGATGCTAATGGCAAACTAACTATGTTTCTCTGTTATATCGAAAACAAGAAATAAAGAAATGACAAATTATGTAGAAAGGGTAAATAGAAAGATGGTTACAAATAATTATTAGAATAGAGAAAACCAATTCTGGACTGCTAGTCAGGTAGTTCGGTAATTTTGAAAAGATTGAGAGGTAGAACATTCAGAAGTTTTCAAACTAGAATTTCAGAACACAAACGTAGCTTTGTTAATCAAAGGTCGGATTCACATCATGCAAACCATTTAATCCAAGAAAATCACACATTCAATTTCGATTTCAAAATATTAAATACTGAAAGTAAGGGAATTAAACTTAATTTTTTAGAATCATTACAGATAAATAAATACAAGCATTCCGGTCTCCTATTGAATAGCCAAATCGATCATACTTCAAGCCCCCTTCTCCATCTTTTCAAAATTAACGAACTACCTGACTAGCAGTTCAGAATTGGTTTTTCCTATTCTAATAATTATTTGTATCCATCTTTCTATTTACCCCTTCTACACAATTTGTCATCTTGTTTTCGATATAATAGAGAAACATAGTTAGTTTGCCGTTAGCATCTGAAGAAGGTGAAGTTCCACCTAAACGTGTGTCATGCGTTATTTCTTTTAATAAATATGTAAATTGTTATTATTAACCATTGTTTTAATATGTTTATTAATTTACACCATGTAGCGGCCCAATAAATCCAAAAAAAAAGATATTACCGTTGGTATATATATTGTATATATATATATATATATATATATATATATATATATATATATATATATATATATATATATATATCTTTATATATATATATATATAATATATATATATATATATATATATATATATATTATATATATATATATATATATATATATATCGATATAATGTAATTGAATATTTTGAGGTTGCAGTTAGAATAATGGTTGGGCTAGGTTAATGAATACTCTTTGTCATATGGTCGAGCTTTCGGAAATGTTTATTTCCTTTATCAAGACATCTATAATAAAAGAACAGATTTAGATTTACAACAGCGTTCACAAAAAGTTAAAGATTACTTACTAACGTTGAGGTTATATAAATTTTGAGAAAACACGTATAAAACGAAGAACAGAACAAGTTGATGGTACAACTTCGTCACATAGTAAAAATCCATTACAAGAATAAAAATCTAATTTTCAATAATCCGTACTTTCCCATCTTGCTATCTACAGGAAACCAGACTAACAAAATGGTCGACGTCAACCCTGAGAACGCGGAAACTAAACCACAGAACAATACGGTGATCTTCTTACAACAATTGATAATAGTCGATATATCAACATAAAACGGGACACGGTCCAAATAAAATTTAAAGAGTGTCCCGTTTTATGTTGATATATCGACTATTGTCAATTGTTGTAAGAAGATCACCGTATTGTTCTGTGGTTTAGTTTCCGCGTTCTCAGGGTTGACGTCGACCATTTTGTTAGTCTGGTTTCCTGTAGATAGCAAGATGGGAAAGTACGGATTATTGAAAATTAGATTTTTATTCTTGTAATGGATTTTTACTTATGTGACGAAGTTGTACCCATCAACTTGTTCTGTTCTTCGTTTTATACGTGTTTTCTCAAAATTTATATAACCTCAACGTTAGTAAGTAATCTTTAACTTTTTGTGAACGCTGTTGTAAATCTAAATCTGTTCTTTTATTATAGATGTCTTGATAAAGGAAATAAACATTTCCGAAAGCTCGACCATATGACAAAGAGTATTCTTTAACCTAGCCCAACAATTATTCTGACTGCAACCTCAAAATATTCAAATACATTTTCCTCAACTAGCCAGTCAAGACTACACATCTATATATATATATATATATATATATCTATATATATAATTATTAATATATATATATATATATATATATATATATATATATATATATATATATATATATATATATATATATATATATATATATATATATATAATCTCTTGATAATTATTAGCAATAACAGGCTGGTTGAATCTTAAAAAACTCTATTTTATTAAAGAGTTGACGTTTTACTTCGATATTCGTAATTGAAATTTCTTTGACATTTATTGATGTGAAAAAATAAGGCTGCTTTGTCTTGCTAGTTATTTATTATAATGCTATTCAGTCTAATATTAACATTCAAAAATGTTATGATTAGATGGTAAGGGAAACCAAAGAAACCTGTACCTACGTAATGTTTGAAAATAAAAATAATAGGGTATTATTTATCTAACAACAAAGAAATGAGTCATGGGAAAACATTAAAGATGTGGAGTAAAATTATCGGTATAGTACGTTTATATGGAAGCAGCCGTTGACACGTGTTTCGGACTCTTTGGTCCTCATCAGAACGGCGTAGCAAAGCATTGGATTGAAAATTTGAAGATGAAAATAGTACAACAAACAAAATCCTCTGATACGGAAGACAATCACCCTCATTGTGGTTTATTGTTTGAACTCTCCGGTATGGGAGATTTGGTCAAACTTTGCCACGGAGGCGATTAATGCTATCCGCGAGAACTAAGAACGAGTAAATATTATATTATATATATTATTTTTATTTTCAAACATTACGTAGGTACAGGTTTCTTTGGTTTCCCTTACCATCTAATCATAACATTTTTGAATGTTAATATTAGACTGAATAGCATTATAATAAATAACTAGCAAGACAAAGCAGCCTTATTTTTTCACATCAATAAATGTCAAAGAAATTTCAATTACGAATATCGAAGTAAAACGTCAACTCTTTAATAAAATAGAGTTTTTTAAGATTCAACCAGCCTGTTATTGCTAATAATTATCAAGAGATTAAAAATAGATCACAGGCAACAACAATTCGAATAAATAATTAAATATTGCAAGCTGAAAATATGGCAATGACCCCAAACTTAAGCTGAGAGTTTCAAGGTTTTTATAAACTGTAAGTAACTTTTTTTAAAAGATTTGAAATTCTAAATAAATAAAAAATTTCATTAAAAACGGCTACTTCCATATAAACGAACTATACCGATAATTTTGCTCTACCTATTTAATATTTTCCCGCGACTAATTTCTTTGTTATTGTTTATTTACTCGTTCTTAGTTCTCGCGGATAGCATTAATCGCCTCCGTGGCAAAGTTTGACCAAATCTCCCATACCGGAGAGTTCAAACAATAAACCACAATGAGGGTGATTGTCTTCCGTATCAGAGGATTTTGTTTGTTGTACTATTTTCATCTTCAAATTTTCAGTCCAATGCTTTGCTACGCCGTTCTGATGAGGACCAAAGAGTCCGAAACACGTGTCAACGGCTGCTTCCATATAAACGTACTATACCGATAATTTTACTCCACATCTTTAATGTTTTCCCATGACTCATTTCTTTGTTGTTAGATAAATAATACCCTATTATTTTTATTTTCAAACATTACGTAGGTACAGGTTTCTTTGGTTTCCCTTACCATCTGATCATAACATTTTTGAATGTTAATATTAGACTGAATAGCATTATAATAAATAACTAGCAAGACAAAGCAGCCTTATTTTATCACATTAATAAATGTCAAAGAAATTTCAATTACGAATATCGAAGTAAAACGTCAACTCTTTAATAAAATAGAGTTTTTTAAGATTCAACCAGCCTGTTATTGCTAATAATTATCAAGAGATTAAAAATAGATCACAGGCAACAACAATTCGAATAAATATATATATATATATATATATATATATATATATATATATATATATATATATATATATATATATATATATATATATATATATCAGTTAAAGACTTATCTAAAAATTAGTAAAGAGAATATAATTCAATAGATATTATATACATAATAAAATAATATTGATAAAGTACTACTTCTGCATCAGATGGTGACTTAACGCTCGTATAATACAAATATACAGAAAACATTAAATTATAATCAACCTTTTAACGTCGCCTTCATATTATCGCTCAATAGTATTGATGTCTATAGAATTTTAGTCGATCATATTCTTGCTGTTAAATTAAAAATTTGATTCTGCATTGTAGATCCTTATGTCTATCCTCTTGTTATACCTACTCTCTCCGTGACTCATTTCTTTTTCGTGTATGAAGAATAAAATCGTCTCGACGAGTCCCTTGACGTTTTGTATCCTTGTTTATTACCTAGATAATCTTAAATTATTTTTTGTGTTCATTAGTAGGTAATATTAAGGAAATTTCCGACTTTACATTATATAAAATTTTTTGTTTCCTTTATTTTATCATTTATAAATATTGATACTCTATTAGAAATAGGTTGGCTAATGACTCCCCGTCGAGGCCATATTTTAAATTAAAATAAAAAATTATTAAGTTTCGGGGTGTCACTGACTGAGTCAAGTAATACCAAGACAATCTTAATTTTTATTAGGAAACTTCGTTCAAGTTTATTCAAGTGGTTTCAATTTTTGGAAGTTTTCCAACTATGATCAGGTCGATTGTCACAAATTTTGATGAAATAATATATTATATATGTAACATAAATTATTAGACTCGTTGGTTTACCAAGGAGTACAAAACTAATCTTGACTAATCTGCTCGTCAATTTTGGGTTGTTTATGTTCTTGGATTATGCGGGATGACGAAAACGGGTATATTACTTGAAGCCTCCTCTAGAGAACAACCGACGCAGATTCCACAGCGTCATGGGCGTGACCAGGACTCCCGTATATACCTACAGTGAATATCCGTCGAACCTTTTGAGATTTCTCTTGCAGGGAAAAAACAGTTAATGTCTTCTCAGAATACTGGGGCACTTGCGTGATTTTATTTTTAGTCGAATTTTCCCATAAAATACATACATACTATTGCAGTGTTTCCAAGGAAAGCAGTCTGCTGCGGGAGTAGTTTTTTTATCCATTTCAGACCACCTAGACCACGATTTTTCATGTCTGATATATATTTATATATATATATATATATATATATATATATATATATATAGGTATATATCTGTATATATATATATATATATATATATCAGGGGCGGCTACTCAAAGGAGGCTAAGCCTCCTCAATAATATTCCGTGTATCACTAATATATATATATATATTATATTGAATAGTCAGCATTCAGCATATTCATATTAATCAAAATCTATTATTTTATGCACCTACCTTCCTTTCAACCTACATTATATAATATAATTTAATAATTGAGATAGAGGGTATTTACATTTACTGCATTTCATTCATTTCAAGATTTGTGGCAACGCTGCGGAAAGCTTAGAAAGGTATATTCTCAACGTTCATCATGCCTGCCACAGAAAAGCAACCTCACACCACTCAAAAACAAATACTCCGAATGAATACTTCATTGAAATAGAAAACCAAAACACATGTACATGGCAACACCGATAAAGTCCAGTCTTATACAATGTCGACCAATCACAACTATAGAATCTCCCTGACATCGAGTAAAGTCGTTGATTGAATCGTAGTATGATCGTAATTCGTACTGTCTGAATAATGGACGCCTGAATCAGCTCGCGTTACGCGTATTGTTTTAAAATGAGTTTAATTACTGAAATTAATTTCAAAAATTTCAATGGTGACTTAGTGGAATATTTGTTATCCCATAACTTTAGTGCCCTAAGTTATGAGGATAAAGTTTTGATAAAAACAAAAAAAACCTACCCCTGAATTAAACAATTTGGTGCAGCGTAACAGAAAACAAAACCGCGGTTTTAATACACGGAATTATGAGAGAAATCCTTGCCTAACCGGATCACAGGTAAAAAATAAATTATTTTGTTGGCAGTGTTTACTTTTTACTAGTGAAAATGTCTCTGTTTGGGGCCGCTTAGGATTTGAGGATTTAATTCTATACCTAGTTGAAAGTGAGGAATTTTTCACCGATAAAGTAACTTTGAATACAGCACGCTGATTAATATCTTACTTACAAGATAAGGAATTTATATATTTTTTAAACATCTTTAAATTAATTTTTGAACAAACAGAAATAGTTTTTCAAATCTCACAGCACAAGTTTTCAGATGTAATTTACTCACGAAATCGGCTCAAGTTTCTTTTGGAAAAAATTTCAGAATTTCGTGCAGAAGTTTATTTTAAAAAACTATTTTCTGTATTTCAAACTACTGATGATACGACTCAATTTAGCCCAAAACGAAAGAAATTCAGTAACGCAGATATGGAGCATTTCATATGAAATTTTGGATAATATTAGGGGTCAAATAGAAATAAGGTTCTCTGATTTGAAAGAACTGCATTTCTTCGACTTACTCAATAAAAATTTGTTCACCGGATTTTCGGCTAATTTTCCAGATAACCTTTTGGAAAATTTATGTCAAAAATACACTTTTTTTGATAAGGTGGCCATAAAAAGTGAACTGTGTGAAAATGAAAATCATGTGAGGACTATTAAATATCTTTTTGATAATGATTTAAATCAAGAATTACCCCAAGTTTATAAACTCTTATGTCTAATTGTTTCTATCCCGGTGACATCAGCTTCCGTAGAGCGCTCGTTTTCCACTCTTAAGAGAATTAAAACTTATTTACGAAATTCAATGAGCCAGGATCGTTTGAAACATATTAGTTTGTTGTCTATTGAAAAAGAATTGGTAAAACTTTTGGCGAAAGACAAAAAATTTTATGAGGATATTATAGATCATTTTGCTAACGTTAAAGATCGCAGAATCCCGCTAATCTTCAAAAATTAAAAGCTTAGGGTGCTTGTTTTACTTTGATTTTCTTTAAATTATATTGACCTTGAAATCCTAAAAATGTTCGCCTATGGTGTATTTTTAACACCTCTTGTAGCCTCCTCAAACCAAAACCTCACGAGCCGCCACTGATATATATATATATATATATATATATATATATATATATATATATATATATATATATATATATATATATATATATATATATATATATATATATATATATATATACAGTGCGGAAAAATGTATGGACCCTAATAATTCGGTAGCCTTCAGGTTTTATGGAAAACGCTCGAACAGGTCGATTTAGTTTTTCTGTTTCCTACATTTTGACCAAATTATTTTGTTCTTTTAATGACATCTGTCAAAAATATGACGTCGTCGACATTTTTCTCAAATGACAGTATATAGCATGCGATACATCGTTTGAAAGCTCTTGCTTCAGTTGGTATGTTCCTAAATTTATATGCGATTCTGCAGCTCCGTTTCAAAATGGCGGCCGTCCAAAACTTCTGTTGTAATGCCATTGAGATATCGAATTTCGTTTTTCTCCATGGAATTAAAAAACAAGCTCAGGCCAAGGACAGGAATTAAATGATAAAGTCTTAGTACTGTCTGAGTATGATGATTGATTGTTTTTTTCTGATAAATCGAGAAAGAGTTATTCTTTCACTGGGAGTCAATTAAAAATAATTTTCACAATTTCACCGTCGCTATTTTGGAACGAAGCTACAGGATCGCATAAAAATCTTGAAACATACTGAGTGAAGCGAGAGCTTTCAAATGATGTATCGCATGCTATATACTGTCATTTAAGAAAAATATCTATGACGTCATGTTTTTGACAGATGTCATTAAAAGAACAAAATAATTTGGTCAAAATATAGGAAACAGAAAAACTAAATCGACCTGTTCGAGCGTTTTCCATAAGACCAGAAGGCTACCAAATTATTAGGGTAAGTCCATACTTTTATATATATATATATATATATATATATATATATATATATATATATATATATATATATATATATATATATATATATATATATATATATATATATTCATATTCCCGGTACATATTGGCATCTCCAGCGGTTCCCATCGAGTCAAATGAGCTGAAATTTGGTATCTAAAGTGGCAGAACAAAATTGATTTTAAATAGAGGGTTGAAATTTGGACGTGGATTGAATTGATGTTGGGGTACTTTCCTTCGTTGCTTTCAACTTTTTTCCTCAACCACGATGCACTTCGAAAAATTTTTTATCGAAAAAATTAATTATATTTTACTCTTCAATTTGGTTTACTATTCATGCGTGATTTTCCCAAATATAATTCAATTAGCTAGAATCATATCACAACGAGATGCATTTCGAGCAAAAAATACGAGCTTGATGATGAAGCTCTGCTGTCACAAATGTTGTTTTGTTTTAATTAGACGATTTCATATACTTACTGCGTATTATAATCAAACAAGAGAAACATTGAATAGATTATTCAAAACGGCTCTCTGGGCATTTCCTTTCCTATTTCGATGAAAATGTTAAATATTTTATGTCTAAAATCTTAATTTTTGTTCATCGAATTTATATAGTTGGATGAAATTACCGAAAATTCAAAACATATTTGAACAAGTTAATTGTTTAGTTATTTGAAATATATCAAATAACATTCCAATATACATAGTCAGTTGTATGTAATGGCGAATAATATAAACTTCGCAAATTACTACAACTCTAGACCAATAGAAAGTTTTTTTGATCTCATTAGATCCAATCAATATCATGCACTCAGGATGGAGTGAATTGCCAAATATATTCTGGTACCGTACACATATTCTGTCGATATAATTAAACTAATTTGTTCAAATTTAATTCGATTTAATAGCATTGTCTGTTCAACAAAGGACTCTCATACTTTCGAAAACTCAAAATATAAAATGATTCAAAAATCAATACAGCAATAATCTACACTTTCAATTTCCATTGTTTCAGGTGTTGACCATGCGGATACCGACGCCATAATGTCCGCCGATATGTCATGATGGCGCTCCATGGCGCCAGGATAACATTACTCGGATGCCTCCTGGGCCTGATCACTCACGCCTCGCCAAACGACTCTAGATGTCCCAGCCTAGCGTCCAATCCATCCTGCCCTTGCTTCCACTTCGAGGACGGCATCTTCTTAGAGTGTCCAGCCGCAACGCTCAACTCTCTTCGGTCAGTCCTGCAGATAATACCAGGCCCAATACAATCACTCAGCATATACGAACTAGACAAGTCCATCATCAAACTGACCCCAAATTTTTTCCCCAACAACACCATAGTGAAACATCTACAGATATCACAGTCTCAACTAGAAGAACTTCAAGACGAGTCACTGGTTTCACTAAGGAAAGACCTTGAGTCGATCAGTTTCGTGTCTGGTAAACTTAAAGATATTCCCGAAAAAGCCTTCAAGGGACTTACGAAACTCATCGCACTAAATTTGGAATCCAACGAAATAAGTGACCTACCAAGTTATAGTTTTCATGGTTTGCATCTTGTGAAGTTGAATCTCAAAGGTAATCAAGTACAGAAAGTTTCCGAATACGCTTTTGCTGGTCTCGAAAGCTACCTGTCCGAACTGGACATGTCCGAAAATAAAATAAAAACGTTCCCCATGCTAGCGTTGCGACGACTGGACCGTTTGAAACTGCTGAAGTTGGCGTGGAACGAAGTTAAAGCTCTACCAGACGATGGTTACTCCAGATTGAACTCTTTGTTGTTTCTCGATTTAAGTTCGAATAATTTCGAGAAGTTAACGGAGAACTATTTCAGACCTTGTCCGTCCGTTAAAACGTTATCTTTGTATTATAATACCATCGAGTTTGTTCACCCCGACGCTTTCGTTTCTCTTGCCGACTTGGAGTCGTTAGATCTAAGTCACAATAAGATAGTGTTTCTGGAATCCTCCACGTTCAAGTATAATAAAAAAATGAGGAGTATCGACCTGAGTCACAATCACGTGCATCACATCAGCGGAGTGTTCGCTTTTCTTCCGGATCTGAAGGAGTTATTTCTATCCGAGAATAATATCTTGGAGATACCGTCGGATGCGTTCACGGATTCGTCCAATCTATCCGTTATTTACCTGCAGCAGAATGCCGTTAGACGAATCGATCCGGAATCTCTGCGAACTTTGTATAATCTGACGCAGCTTCATCTCAGCGCGAACTTTGTTCCCTACATCCCGGGCGATTTGTTCAGGGAGAACCGTAATTTGACTTCGTTGAGTTTGGACAGCAACTGGATTAGCGATCTGGATCCGGGGACGTTCGAGCGCACCTCAAATCTAAGGGAGATACGGTTGCATAACAACAGATTGAGGCACATCTCTAGGGGGGTTTTTGATCCTCTCCCGGCGCTGCTAGAGTTGCATTTGCAGAATAATCGAATAGCTACGATTGAGTCTGGGGCATTTCGTACTCTGCAGAGTTTGCAGCACGTGAATTTACAGGTGAGAGATACTTTATGTTTGAATACAAAATCAGAAAATTGTAAAGGTGAGCGCATTTTGAAATCTCAGACCAATCCATGATTCTTTGATGAACAAATTTTTGTATTGAGCTACCAAATATTTTTTGGGTTGACATCGACTTTTTCGCTCGCATTTTCCAAAAACTCTAAAGAAGTTAAGTAGTTTTAGAGCTTTGGGTATGTGGGATTCATTGGGGATAATTTCGAGAATGCGTCGAATATATATTATTATGTATGAAAAAGCTTGCTATATTCAATTAATTCCATAAAATTTTTCAAGTTCTCCTTTTAACTATTTTCATCACGCTTAAATTTTATATTAGAAGTTTCAATATAGTTATAACCATTATTGGTAATGATATATTGAATTTCTAATCGATTACAATTTATTGGAATTAGTAATGAAGTGTCATTTTTTATTTTATTTATATTCATTTATTTTTTATTTTTCACAAACAGAAATACAAACAGGACGAACTCAGAAACATTATTTACAAATATACTAAATATGTCTTGGTATACAATTGAATTATACAGTAGAAATAATCTATATACAGAAAAAAATATTGAACATATTATCAACTAGACGATAGGTCTAGTGTTTCTTAAGTTTGTTCACAAAGTCATTATTGGGTTACAATTAAAAGACTCTTTCGGTTTTTTGTTCTCTATAAATTCACCAACTATATCACAAAATCGCTTTTCTCAAACATTTATTGTATTTAAAACTCATATATTTCAATAGAGGTCATAAGTACTAAGTTAGGTAATGCCTAAATTGACTAAGTGAAAATAAAAAGTGTTCTTGCATTAATTCGGTATTATTGAGGACGAACAAATATTTTGCAAACAAATTTCAAGTAACGAAAATACTTTACCTAATTATGGATTTCATAATAAAATGTATTGCATCAACAAAACAAAACTTTATGTGTAGTTAATTAACGCCCAAACTCCGAAATTTGAAGTTTAGGAGTTCGAAAGCCAATTTGTAATGCCTGTAAAGAAGTGTATATAATTACCATTCATTCGATGCATCTTATTGAAAATTATATATTTATCTTTGCTTTCATAATTTGAAATAAACATTGACGTGGAAAAAATACATATATCGATGAATCAATCAAAATATATTAACAGTTTCATCATTTGATAATTTGACATCGATTTACTATATTCAAAAAGCACAAATTTGAATTATAAGTGTTATAATCTGAAACTTAAATAGTTAATATATTTTCTTAAATTAAATTCATCAGTTGAAAATAATAGTTAGTCACAGATTTTTTTTAAGTAACATAAAAATGTTATTAGAGTGCAAAAAAATGTTGTATAGTTTATTATTCCTATCAATTGAAAATCGTACATTTCAGTAAGGAATAATCAAACCTGAGAAATATTACAAAATTTTCAGTTAATTTACTTTCATGTAATTACCAATAATGTTTCAATAACAGTCGTCAAACTATTATGATTATTTTTCGTCGGCAATTTTGTCAGCATACTGTAAGGTTGTACAACCCGAAACGTTTCCTATAAAAGATAACGATGTAGCGTTTCAAGTTTTCAATGGGATAGTTTCAGGTCTAGAATTACTAGAAGTTCTTAACCCATTATTCCCAGACGTATAATTTGACCTCCGTTAACCGCATCGTTATTTTCCAGGGTAACGTCATCACCGAACTAGACGACGTGTTCATGCACGAATCCTCGTCTCTAGTGTCCATCCAGTTAGACTCGAACAGCATAACATCCCTACACAACGATTCTTTGAGAGGCCAGTCCAGCGTGCTGATAATGTGGCTTGGACATAACAGATTGAAAAGATTAGATCGGTCCCTGTTCAGCGATCTCCTTCTCATCGAGAGGGTGTACTTGACCAACAACAGCATCTCGCACATTGGCGAACATGCCTTCGAGCCGATGCAGGCGTTACAGTTCATAGATTTGAGCATGAACCTTCTGTCCGAGATAACGACGAAGACGTTCGCTGATCTGCACGAACTAGAAGAGCTGAACTTGTCGCATAATATGATTAGAAGTATAGAACCAAGATCGCTAACGAACCTGAAGAAGTTGCGAATATTGGATTTATCGTTTAATGCGCTGCTTGTTATCCGAGACTCTGTGCTGCAAGTGGGATTACCCATAAGAGTGTTAAACTTGAAGAATTGCTCGTTATCGAAAATCGAAGCTGGAGCGTTCAAGGGTCTTAATAATCTCAACGAGCTTAACTTGGTCGGAAATCAGCTTACTTCAAAGGATCTGGAACATTTGGATATACCCGGATTGAGAGTTTTACAAATTTCCAATAATAATTTCAGTGATCTGTCCGATAGAGCGTTAAGTAGCTTACCGTCGCTCCAAGTTCTCTTGTTCGACAAATGCGGCATTCTTCGTCTGCCCGAAGGGATCTTCTCGAAAAACAAGAACCTATTGAGGATCGACCTGAGCCACAATTTGTTGGACGAAATGAAGCATTCGATTTTTCTAAGCTTGAACGTCCTGAAAGAATTGAAATTGACTGGAAATTTATTCAAAGAGCTACCGTACAAGGCGCTACTCAACATCTCGACAATGGAGACATTATCGTTCTCGTCGAACAGAATGAGTAACATCGAAATATCTCGCCTTAATGGATTACCGAACCTCAAGGAATTGGATTTGAAGGGTAATATGATCACGTCGTTGTCGGGTTTCGCTTCGGGTAATTTGACTCAGCTCCTGTCCGTGGATTTGAGCGACAATGCACTGGTAGCTTTGCCTGCGAACTTTTTCCTTCATTCGCCCCTTCTTCGACGGATGGACTTATCTTGTAACAAGTTTCGACAGATTCCCACGACGGCTTTGTCCGAGAACACTCTACCGGGATTACGGTGGTTGAATTTAACTGGCAACCCCTTGGTAAGGATACACGATCTGGCGTCGTCGCACCGGTATCCGTCACTCGAAGAAATGCACATAAGCTCGACCAATTTAACCATAGTGACAAGCAAAGATTTCGAAACGTTTCCAGCGTTGCTGCACGTTTATCTAGGACAAAATCGTATATCTCGGATCTCGCCGGGGGCGTTCGGGAGCTTACCTCATTTACAAACATTAGATTTGGGCATAAACGAGTTGGAGTTATTGCCGCAGGAACGTTTACAGGGTTTGAATCACTTACGTATTCTAAATTTAACGCACAACAGGCTGAAGGAGCTGGAGGAATTCCCGGCGGACCTGAGATCGTTGCAGATACTCGACATTTCGTATAATCAGGTGGCGAGAATAATCAAGGCAACTTTTCAGAATCTGGAAAATCTGAACGAACTTTATCTCTTCGGTAATTGGATCTCGACCGTTTCGGGAGACGCTTTTAAACCGTTGAAGAAACTGAGGACTCTCGACTTGAGCCGAAATTACTTGGAGAATATACCGCTGAACGCTTTCAGGCCTCTGGAGACTCAGATTAGGAGTTTGCGGACAGAGGGTAAGTAAAGTGTTGTATGTTTGTACATTATATCGGAAATAATTCGATTTTGTACGAGAAATGATTAAAACTATTATTTTTTCGGGATTTTTTCTATTGAGCACAGATCTTTTCAAGCCTATTCGATAACAAATAAAAACACGGAAGATGTATTATGTAATGAATAGCAGGCACAATGAATTAAATTAACGACATTTGAGAATAATTCAATGAAAAAGGAAATGAAGAAATGGTAATAAAATTCTAAATTTTTTCATGAACGAAAATTAAAAATGTTAAGAAATTTGTTTTCTGGAATTATTGATTACTATCCCTGATTATCATAATATTGATAATATGCTGATATTATACTCATATCTTCATATCTACAATGAGTATCTCACTGAAATTTACCAACCTATCTTCATCGTCGCATCCTCTACTTCTACTAAGTCTTTTACACAATACATCATTTATTAATAAAATGAAAATAATACACATATTGCTCAAGTTTATCTTAGTCAGTCTAATTAATCAGGCCGATAAATCAGTCTCACAGCTCCTACATACCATTGCCCTGTGTTCATTGCAAAACGATTCATGGCACACGCTACAATGCATATTTGTTTTTCTGTCTTTTTTTCTATCGCAAAAATTACAACGAACTTTTCGTCGCAAATTTGCGTCATTTGGTGGAGGCTCAGGCACAGGCTCATTCAAGATTTCCATTATCTATTGACTCAGTGATCTTCTAAGCGTTGGCAACCGTAGTCGTTCTCTGAGAAATGGTATTACCAAGGACATTCCCAGCTCGTTTAGGAAATTCCTGCGTGTCCGATTTTTTTTTTCTGCCCAATCTCCCTTAGCAAAGGTAAGCTTTTATTTCTTGTCGCTCTTGGAGGCCTTTCTTGCTCATTGCTTTGTGCGTTCCCATGAGCATTGTTTTTTCCACTGTTATTTCCACTAGCTTGTTCACTGTTCTTCTTACCAGCTTGTTCACTTTCCTTTTCACTGTGTTCTTAATTTTCATAGTCACTGTTCTGTTCATTTTCATCACCCTGTTCAATTTCACAAGCACATTGTTCATCGTCTTCCTCATCCTCCTCCATCTCATAATCCTTTTCGCTATCCGAAAATTCTTCAATTTCATATCCATTTTCATGATCTGGACTGCTCCCAAGATTATCTACAATCTCCTGCAGTTCCTCATCTGATAGCGGACGATTATCGTTCCTTTTAGGCCTTGACATATTCCTACAAAATAATAGAAAATAAAATTTCTAATAGAAAATATGTAACTTAATCCTGCACTCTGGGGTCTCAGTAACCCAGGAGCAGCTAAAATCTAATTTTACCACTTACCTATAAGCGTTAAAATGTTTTGCGTCCTGCCTCACTCGTATACAACTATTATCTGAATTTACATGGCACTGGCCCAGGGTTACAATCGAAACACTGCGCACAAGGTAGAATCTAAAGTGCACGTGGGTTTTCTAGACCCCAGTGTGCAGTTGCAGGGTTAATAAAGATTTCCATATTTTACATAGAGGGCATAGAGAATTGGAATTAAACTTTTGTACCTGATGTAGTTTGAGCAAGTTTCAAGAAGGATTACCTACCCTAATTTAATTTCTTTGTTTTCTCTAGGTATAAAAATTTTATGTAAAATTGAGATACCAAGATTTCAGTATTTCATTCTATCCGAAGAAGCACCGTGTGGTGAAACGCTGAGACAAAGAGTCGAATATAATAACCGTTTAAAGCAAACATGTGTTTCTCTTCTAATAATATTGTTATGGGTTTAAACCAAGAAGCGGCCACATCAATTCAAAAAAAAAACTAAAAAAATATTGTTGGAGAATTAAAACGAACCTACAAAACTTGAGTTCGTTTTCAAAGTAAATAAATCGAAAATGAGAAAAATTATTTTGATCCACTTTTATATTATCTTTTTTCATTTTCACGGAATCGAAGTAATGCTTCTGAATCGACTCGTTTAAATTTCTTGCCTCATTTCGTGGAATTCTAGCGAATTATTATTATTTTTCGCAGACGCTTGATTCAACTCCCCGATAAAATTAAATAGCGAAATAAATTGATAAATTTTTCACGAGATGGAAATTCTATTGTCTATAGCTTAAATTTCATCGTCCGACTTGAGTCTCGATGAATTCAATTTATTTTCTCGACTACTTGGAATTATCGAGCATTGCACTTCCATGAGGCAAGTGAAGTAGAATAATTATGTGCAAGTGATAGTAGAATAGATTCTATCAATACCTTGAAAAATATTTTGTTGATAGATGAATCCATTACTTGGTTGAAATCTAATAATATGATTAGAATAACACGTTTTATTTTAATGATAACTATAATTGATTCTATGACGTTTCACCAAACTTTGGCTTCATCAGATAGAACTGAACACTGACATATTGGTATATCAGTGTACATAAATTTTATTACCCAGAAGAAACGATTACAATAAGAACTTAAATAGTGGGATAATGAGTAGGAAAAAAAATACGAGAAAACTTGTATAAGTTACATGAGATATTGAATATATTCAGCACGGGACAGGGGTGGTTATGATTTAAGTTCACCTGTTAATTCAATAAGAAATTAGAATTCTTATACTTGTTAATTTCTAGAACTTCCCAAATAATTTCAATTCTCTAGTCTCTCTATATATATATATATATATATATATATATATATATATATATATATATATATATATATATATATATAAATATATATATATATATCTATATATATATATATATATTTATATATATATATATATATATATATATATACCGGGTGTCCACGGAAGGTGGCTCGCCCCTATAACTTTTTTGTTTTCAGAGATAATGAAATAAAATTTAGAGGATCTTTTTGATGCTTAAAACTGCATTTTTTGACAAGTAACTCAACTTCATGTAACTTCCGTTTTCACCGGAAGTTACATAAACTTTCGATTTTTAAATAGGACACCGGGTATATTCTCAGTTTTTATGTCTCCATATGACATTTAAAATACAATCATGTATCATTTGTTACTTTTTGTAACCTTTTTTTTTATTTTTTTTTTGAAATAAATTTTCATTCTAGAGGGCTATGGATGCGTTCAAATAACTAATTTCGGTCCTAAAATGTATTTTAAAATACAACTTCAATGTTTTCGATCAAAATGTTCCAGCTATGTGATGTTTAATTTTAAAACTTTTTTACAATTTTTTTATAAATGGCAACATGGTGGCTCGTCGGGTTAAAAAAAAAGATAATTTTATTACGATCAATTTGATACCACACTCTAGGTATTAGGTTGAAAGAAAACTTTCGATAAAAACCTGAAATCCCATTACCTCAGAACTTTCTTTAAATGAAGAATCTTATTGAGATTAAAATAATCATCGAGTAGCCTGTGACCAACACAACTGAAACAAAGCCACGCCCACAAATCCACGTCCCTAGACGGCAAACAGGGCCATTTTAAAACCGAAATTATTTATTTGAACGCATCTATAGCCCTCTACAATAAAAACTTATTTCGAAAAAAAATTGAACAACGGTTACAAAAAGTAGCAAATGATACATGGTTGTATTCTAAATGTCATATGGAGACAAAAAAACTGAATATATACCAGGTGTCCCATTTAAAAATCGAAAGTTTATGTCACTTCCGGTGAAACCGGAAGTTGCATGAAGTTGAGTTACTTGTCAAAAAACGCAATTTTATGCACTAAACAGATCCTGTAAATTTCATTTCATTATCTCCGAAAACAAAAAAGTTATAGGGGCGAGCCACCTTCCGTGGACACCCGGTATATATATATATATATATATATATATATATATATATATATATATATATATATATACATATATATATATATATATATATATATATATATATATATATATATATATATATATATATATATATATATAGATATATATATATATATATATATTATGAAGTTTCTTTCCTGACATGCTTCAATTATTTAATCTCAAATTCTTGAATTTATTGAATTTATACATTAGTCACATTGTTGTTAATGTTTTGAAACCAAATACTGATTTTAGATATTAAATTATATTTTATATGCGTTGAGGACGATTTTCATTGTTGAAACCACTTGAAAACTCTCTTCAGTATCATAAATGAGCAACCCCCAAGAATTTTAGATTATATATATATATATATATATATATATATATATATATATATATATATATATATATATATGTAATATATAGATACCTATACATGCCTTCTTGGTACGCATGAAATACATGTGTTCTGAAGAAGCATTCACCGTAAAGTGAACAATACAAGAAATATGATAAGTGTTACCTCAACTATTTTTAAAGGTTACGTAATGTGTGCGATATATCATTAACGTCTGATTTACTGACTGTGTTTACTATTTTTTTTGAATATGCAACTATAATTACCAAAGTACACTAACCTTCGATATCTCCGAGAGAATTCGACACATAAGAATATATGATTGTAATTTTTGGTCTCCATTTATTTTAATCTGCGAATTCCCACGTTTTTCCAGAAAATCCCCTATCTTGCAGTTGCGACTCCCAAGAGCTCTGGGAATGGCTACGGGATCATCAGAAGCTCGTGAAAAAAACAACGTCCCTAGAGCTTCGATGCGAGCATCCGCCGGAACTCCGGGGTCGAGTATTTTTAGAGTTAGATCCGGAGCAGTTTTGCGATCAACCGCTTGTCGTGAAGCTGGGAATACAAGACATCCAGCCGTACTCGGTATTGGTATCTTGGCAAAGTAGAAACCACTCGGGGCTTCACGGTTACCAGGTGCTTTATTATCCTCTTGGTACTATCGATGGGGTAAGTTTATGAAGATTTACTATTCATCTATTATGTAATGATTGGTCCTGGTTATGAAATAATGCACAGATTCATCTTACACTTTAGTCTTTATTTACAGTAGACTCTAAACTTCTCGCTAAACCCTCGGGCAGCGTGATGAGTGTTATGTCTATCTATCAGAGATTCTCTCTGGTTTATACGAATCCAAGTTGAAATAGTTAATATTGAAATGTGGGGCTAAAAGCTCTTACGAGATTGTAAATAAAAAAAAATAAAAAAGCCAGGAGTCACCTCTGGGATTCAAACCCAGAAATACGGCAGACCATGGTTCAGTACTCAGACCACTCTGTCGTCAACACAATATTAATGTTAGACGCAAGAGTGTTCATAACGAGAGGATAACGTATCGCCACACTATATAATTGAAGGCATTATTCCAAAAATCAGATAAGTCTAAAAATTATAATTTTGAGAAACTTGAAAAAACAGTGTAGCTTCCTTTGTAGCGCTTGGAAAATTTTCTGAATTTTTATATGGTCAGTTCTTTTTGATAACTTCGCGTAGGTTCTATAATAAAATTTACTTAGAATTTAGTTGTCGTTGAGAGTTCAAATTTAAGAACAATATGTTTTTTCCATCTACCCCACATTTTTCGTATTCCTCTTCGAATAATATGAATATTTATATCTTCACTTTTATTTCTACTCGCTTCAATATAATGTAGACTTGGACAGAAAAGCTCTAATGGGCCAATCAACTGATAACAGCTTTATCCCCAATTTATTTAGAATTTATGCCACGTGAAACGCTTAAAGTTGAGAAAAATAAGTTTTCACTCGACTGTTGGCTCGAGGCAAATCATCACGTACTTTCATGGGAACACCCAAGTTTTCCCAAACTGTTCAGAACTCGGCACCTCGGCGTATTTTCATTGTTAAATCTCCGGATAAACTTCGCAAATTTATACCTCGGCATAAATCGAATATAACAATGCGTCGAGTAGACAAAAATCTCAAAAAGGCAGTCACGACGAATAGTTCATATTTTTGTTTTCGATAGACGAAATAATTCTCGGAAAAGTTTATAACTTCGCAGCGTATTATTCAGACGAAGACTTAAAATTAATGCTGTCGCTCTATTTTTGAATCGGAAAAAAAACGGGAGCACCAGGGCTCTGTTAGGTCGTATTTTTGGCGCGAAGTGCATCGCGTTCGGACGTAATCAATTTAGGCCAAGCTACAGAGATTTTTTCATGTAAAAATTTTTTATAACTTTGTCATCAATTAATGAAAAAAATCGCATTTTTTTTAGTTTTTTGCTTATAAAAATGAAACTATCAAAGTAATCGTGATCGTGTCAATAGACTAATTGTAGAAAATGAGAAGTAGGACGACCCTTTGTTTAAGAGAAAATCGGAAAAAACCGTCCAAAGTGCATTTTTTTCAAAAATTTTTAACTCGGTTATTTTTTAAGTTGTACCATAGATCCTCCGGCCAGTATTAGTTATTGATATAAACTTCGTCAGGAACTGTCCGATGCATAGTTTTTGATCTGTGGCCATTTGATTATGTTACTATGCAATTTTCCAGCAGACCTGAATGCGATAGGTATGGTCCGATTTCAATTTACTAAAAAGATTTTGAAAGTAGAATTCTCGTAGTTCAAAACGTTCATCTTGGGTTTTTATAAAAACGATGTTATATGTTAAAAATAAAGCTGAACATGACGAAAAACGGCCGAGCGCGTGAGAGTAGTTGAAGAGTGGGGGTAGAGCAGCAGGCAAGGAGAAGTATGACATTCGAAAGCGTCGGCATTTTGAACATGACAGTAATTTCTAAACGTTGTCAGATAATAATTTTAAACCCCAACTCTTCAACTACTCTCACGCGCTTGGCCGTTTTTTGTCATGTTCAGCTTTATTTTTAACATATTTCTCAGCGTTTTTATGAAAAACCAAGATGAACGTTTTGAACTATGAGAATTCTACTTTCAAAATCTTTTTAGTAAATTGAAATCGGACCATACCTGTCGCATTCAGGTCTGCTGGAAAATTGCATAGTAACATAATCAAATGGCCACAGATCAAAAACTATGCATCGGACAGTTTCTGATCTTCGCACAAATGAAATTTATATCAATAGCTAATCCTGGCCGGAGGATCTACGCTACAACTCGAAAAATAAGCGAGTTAAGAATTTTTGAAAAAACCGCATTTTGGCCGCTTTTTTCCGATTTCCTCTCAAACTAAGGGTCTGATCGAGTCGTCCCGCTTCTCATTTTCTTCGTCTTTCCATTTTCTACAATTAGTCCATTAACACCATCACGTTTACTCTGATAGTTTCATTTTTATAAGCAAAAAACTAAAAAGATGCAATTTTTTGCATAAAATTGTTAATAACAAAGTTATAAATAATAAAGTCGAGTGAAAAACATATCACTATATCATATGGAACTATTTTACGAACAATGGCGCAGCTGGTTTTCTTCTAACACCTTTTACATGAAAAAATCTCTGTAGCTTGGCCTATATGTAATCTATGAATATACTGTGTTTACAAACACTGCTACTCACTTGAATTCACCATCGATATCTTCAACTTCTTCTGAATCACTTTCAGAATTAATTCTTTATTAATGAAATAACAAGTGTTACGCTACTGTTACACATTTCTAGGACTATCTTTCATTCGCCATTGAGTGTAACGTGCGATGAGGAAGTTTTGATGGATTAAGTAATTCCAAACCATTAACCAATCCAGGATACATAATTTAATTCGAAGCTTTTCGTATATACACAAACGGAACTAAATTAAGGAGTATGAAATTGAAATGAAAAAATTAAACTGTTTAATCTCAGCGTATCAAATTCTGAGAAAACGTTTTAATCAAGACTTGCTTTCCAGTTTTCTGCTCGTTAATTTCCCGTCCGAATTTTAATCACAAAAGTTACTCCGCTCCGGTCTTGCAGTGCCCGACCGAGTATAATAACTTTTCCGTATTATTGACAAATAACAATCAGGTTAGAAAATTCGACTCTGATCGTGAAAATATTTATTCGAGGAAAAATACGTTTGATATTCTAGAAATTGATATTTCGATGTTGGCACTGGCTCAATGAATTTGGTGGTAAATATAGGATCTTAATTTCGAAGTAATTTCAACAAACTTTTCTCACACTTCATCTCGATCATCCTCTTCATTTTGGAAACTTTAGAGACTTTCCTTCAAGAATTTCATATTCTTATGTATTAAACTTGAACTTGTTCGGCTATAAATTTCAAACTGTAAAGCCCTGTAAGTTGTTGACATCCAACATGTATTTTCAGTCGTATTTTCCCCCGAAAATAATAAACTACTGCACTTTACATCGTATCGAAAGTTAAGTGGCTTTATATCCTTTTTTGACCTCTTGTACCACGATCTTCGACATTTTGTTGTTGTCTGATATATATATATATATATATATATATATATATATATATATATATATATATATATATATATATTTATATATATATATATATATATATATATATATATTATATATATATATATTATATATGTATATATATATATATATATATATATATTTATATTTATATATATATATATATATATATACTATATATGTATATATATATATATATATATATATATATATATAAATATATTTATACATGAACTAGCTGACCCGGCAAACGTTGTTCTGCCATATAATTTCTGTCTATCTTTCTATCTATTTATCTATCTGCCGATGTATCTCTATCTATCTATCTATCTAGGTGATTATATATCTTTCTATCTATCTATCTAGATGATTATCTATCTTTCTATCTATCTATCTTTTTAACAATCTATCTATCATTATATCTATCTATCAATCTATCTGACCCGGCTATCGTTGTTTGAATTATTAAAATGGCTATTAAAAAATATGGGTTGTTGATAGAACAGTGAAAATTCAATGTTGTATGTATTTTTTAATGCAAAATCATGAAAAAAATGAAATGAAAAATTTTGTCCAAAAAATTTATAAAAATGTTTGGGGTGGACCACCCTAATCACTTAGGGGTATGAAAAATATATTACGACCTATTCTCAGACCGACTTTTGTTATTTTCGATCGCCATCTTGCAACCCTATTGTGGATCTGTGTCTAAAGTTTAAAAAAATGAAAATTACGATGTAATTTTTATTCTGAGTCATGACAAAATAAAAATAAAAATCTTGCCAAAAATATTAGTTTATAATCAACAAATGAGAATAGGGGTTGATCGTAGACGGTTGAAAATTTAGGCTTGTATGTATTTTTGAAAGCTGTATCATAAGAAAAATAGAACAAAAAATTTTGTATGAAAAATAAAAAATTTAAATTGAGGGTTGAACCACCCTCAACATTTAGGTGAATGAAAAATAGATTTCTTTCGATTCTCAAACATAAGCGATATGCACACAAAATTTCATGAGATTCTGTCGAGGCATTTCGAAGGAATTTAACAAATAAAAAATAGGGGTAGATCGTAGAGGGGTGAAAATTTAATGTTGTATGTATTTTTGAATACTGTATCCTGAAAAAATAGAACAAAAAGTTTTTTCTGAAAAATAAAAAATTAAAATTAAGGGGTGGACCACCCTTAATATTTAGGGGGATGAAAAATAGATGTTAGCCGATTCTCAGATGTACCCGATGTGCTCACAAAATTTCATGAGAATCGATCAAGCCATTTCGGAGGAGTTCAACTTCTAACACCGTGACACAAGAATTTTATATATTAGATATTGCGTTTCCAGCAGCCCCCATCAAAACAAATAAGCTAAAATTCGATATAAAGATGCAGAACTATCAAAAAAACTTCAGGCTTTTTGTAGGGTGCATGGAGCAAAAAATAACGGTTTTTGGAAGGTGATTACAACCCGCGAAACCACCTGCAAATGAAGTTAAAGGGTTTTAATTTTGTACGTAGATTCAGCTAATTCTGTATTTTGTCGTTTTGAAATATCGACTCTCTTCTTAACCGCCGCAATTTTTCTGTATATTTCTTGATTTTTCATGGATTTTCAGTTTTCCTGACGTACAAAGCTCATCCAAATTGAGTTAGTTTACAATACCACATAACTTCATGATTTTTTTCTAAGTTATGTTTGATTCATTTATAGTCTCATATTTTCGAGGTAACACTCTTATCTTAATGTAAAAATGACACTTGTTTATCGTGAAAAAGAGACTTTGCTATGAATTGATTTGCTAGCCGTCTTTACTGGAATGATCTTTATATTTTCCCACACAATTTCATAATTTTTTTCTAAGTTATGTTTGATTTCTTTATAGTATATTATTTTCGGTGGTACAATCCTATGTTAATGTAAAATTTGCATGTTTTTATCGTTAAAAAGAAATTTTTCCATGAGGTGATTTGCCGCCGTCTTCACTTGAATTTTCTATGAATCTCAATATATGAATTACCATTCATAACTTTTTCTAGGTTATGTTTGATTTCTCCATAGTTTAATATTTTTGGGGTACAATCCTATGTTCATGTGAAAATTACATATGTTTGCCGTGAAAAAAAATTTCTCTATGAGTTAATTCGTCAGTCCACTTCACTCAAATTTTCTATAGTTTCTTTATTTAAACTAATATACAATCTCATGATTTTTTTCTAAGTTATGTTCGATTTCTTTAAGTATATTATTTTCGGTGGTACAATCCTATGTTAATGTAAAATTTGCACGTTTTTATCGTTAAAAAGAAATTTCTACATGAGTTGATTTGCCGCCGTCTTCACTTGCATTTTCTATGAATCTCAATAAATGAATTACCATTCATAACTTTTTCTAGGTTATGTTTGATTTCTCCATAGTTTAATATTTTTGGGGTACAATCCTATGTTCATGTGAAAATTACACATGTTTGCCGTGAAAAAAAATTTCTCTATGAGTTAATTCGTCAGTCCACTTCACTCAAATTTTCTATAGTTTCTTTATTTAAACTGATATACAATTTCATGATTTTTTTCTAAGTTATGTTTGATTTCTTTATAGTATATTATTTTCGGTGGTACAATCCTATGTTAATGTAAAATTTGCACGTTTTTATCGTTAAAAAGAAATTTTTCCATGAGGTGATTTGCCGCCGTCTTCACTTGCATTTTCTATGAATCTCAATATATGAATTACCATTCATAACTTTTTCTAGGTTATGTTTGATTTCTCCATAGTTTAATATTTTTGGGGTACAATCCTATGTTCATGTGAAAATTACACATGTTTGCCGTGAAAAAAAATGTCTCTATGAGTTAATTTGTCAGTCCACTTCACTCAAATTTTCTATAGTTTCTTTATTTAAACTAATATACAATTTCATGATTTTTTTCTAGGTAATGTTTAGATACTGTTCTCGGTTATTATTCTCCTATGTTAATGTAAAAATAACACTCGTTTATCATGAAAAAGAGATTAATTTATGAGTTGATTGGATCAATACACTTGAATTTTCTATGATTTCTATATTTAAGCTTTCACAATTTTTTTTCTGGTTATATTCAGTTTGTTCATAGTCTATTATTTTCGGGGTTTACACTCCTATTTTAATGTGAAAATTACACTTCACCGTGAAAAAGAGATTCCTCTACGAGTTGATTTTTCAGCTGTATTCTCTCGAATTTTCTATTATCTCTATATTTGAACTAGGTACCGCATGATTTTTTTCTAGGTTATGTTTGATTTATTTATAGTCTATCATTTTCTGGAGTTCCATAGTCGAACTTGAAACTAAAAGAATCCATGAAAAGTGTAACGCAAGAAGAAACGGTACCTTGAGATCGGCGTACGAAATTCATATCCGACAATTACATCGAGCTCTGCTCTCCAGTTTTCCACTCGTTAATTTCCCGCGCGAATATTAATCACAGAAGTTTTTCCATTTCTCGGCTACCTACAACTGTGCGGCGCATTATGCCCGGAATACAACCAGGTGAAGCGAATGTAAATTCCCGGTAATTGCTATTAATTCGTGGGGAACCCATCCGTAATAATCGTTGGAAGTTTTTCCGATTGAAAGTTTCACTACCCACCTGAGCTATAAACGCGCCCGCTTAATTGTTAACGACCATGGAAACTGCCTTTTTTTCCTGAGGAGGTACGAAAATGGAATAGAAATTAGAAAGCGAAAGGGGATTTCTGTTTACAAGTTTGAGACACCGTGGAGTCCAAACAATAATCTTGTATGGTGAGTGAGATTGAAATCACAATAGAATTGAAGTTTCGGAAGAAATGAAATTGAAATATAATTGAAAAATAATTTTTTTTTCATTTTGAAAAAAATTTCGCGAATTGCATCGCGTACGGAAGAAACACGCTTCTTCAATAGAAAACCGTAATTAAAATTGAATTATAACTTATTTCATCCTGAAAATACTAATCATCGCAAAGTGCATCTAGTACTGACGGGCGGAATAGTCTCTGCGAAGTGGTGGAAAAGAGTTGAAAACTACAAAGGAGCGTATTTCAGCATGAACTCAATGTTCGCACCAAATTTCGACACTCGTACTCAATCAGCAAAAGCTGTGTAGGTGAGAAAGAAATATCTACGTAAAAATGGCGGTGGTTGGAAAAATTTACCCAAATTTTGTTAGTTTCGTTCGGCTTCGAAGACAACCCGAGATACCAGATTTCAGCTCATTTGGTTTAATGGGAGACGCTGCAGATGCCATTATGTACCGGGAAAATATTTATATATGAAAACAAGAAATATCCACGTAAAAATGACGGCGTTGAAAAAAATTTAAACAAATTTTGATAGTTTAATTTTGCCTCTAAAACAACCCCTCATACCAATCCCCAGTTCAATTGCGTTGATGAGATTCGCGAAAAATCTATGAAAACAAAAAATACGTAAAAATGGCGGCGGTTGTAGAAATTTAACCGTCATCGCTATCGACAACTTCTACTGAATCACTTTCACAATTCACTCTTTATTAATAAAATAACAACAATACACAAATATGAATACAGCAGATACGCACGCCTAGTAACTCTGTCGTGCCAATCGTGTCGGACACAGTTTTAGGCTTACCTTTCATTCGCCAAGTGTCTGGAGTTAAAAGTTTGATGAGAGAATTACAAAATTAGCTTCTTATGCATCAATGGTATAATAAAAGAAATGTTATTTAGCTCTTTTCTCCTTTTTTAAAAAAGATCTACATTGTGTTTTTCCGTAAAAAGTCGACTATTTTAATCAAATGAAATGAGAAGCGGCCGATTTCAGAAGCGGACGTTGATAGCAGGTCAATATTAGATAGTACATATTCGCTCTTTCATCTCAAAACAGGAGTTAAATATTCAAGAAACTCCTAAGAAGACTTACACTCGGTTGAACAAGAATGGATTCCAAGAATGGCTTTTGGCACAGACTTTCTCCAAAGTAGTAGAAAGCGGTTCAAGGTATAAGGATATAAGCGTGGAAAACTGCACGGGTTTCGCCATTTCCAGATACCGGCGCATTCTTCATCACACTCGGAATCGCAATCTTAATTCAAGTCAGTTAAAATGTTTTCGGGAAAGGAATTACCGGAGTTTTTGTTGGAGAAGAAAACACGCTAAAAGGCTTTGTATAAATCAGATATCTATGACATAAAGAGAACAGTTTCAATTTTAAAAAAATTGAAATTCGCAACAATTCTTGTTTATTTCAGTCAGTGAATAATAATAATAATAATCTTTATTGTACATTTGTATAAACAATGAACATGCAATTTCTATGATACAAACACATAAATTATTCAAATAAAATCGATACTCACACAAAAAACGATTCACAATTAAAAGTATACTAGGATAATAAACAATCTAGTCATTAGGAAAAGGAATAGAATGCGTTACTTTCAAGGTACTTTCTCGCAGCCGGCCTGAAGTGTTCAAAGGGTAATTTCCTCAAGTGGAGAGGCAAATTATTGTATACAATTATTGCAATGTAATGTGGGGATCTCCTGAATAACGATGTACGATGTTTTGCTACTACCATGTCTGGTTTCATGAACTCTACTTCCCAACATTTCAAACTTATGTAGGTTTTTTTGCATATAGTGCTGCGTTAAAAATATAGGAAATGTACGAATTGACTTCAGTTTGAATATCTCCCTACATGAATCTAGTGTCTCAAGTCCAAAAATCAGTCTCTTCTGAGCCACAAAAACTCGGTGCCACTGCACAGTATTGCCCCATAGTATAATGTTGTATCGGAGGCAGCAATATGCCTGACATACACTGCCACCAATTCGCTCTCACCGATGCAATTCCTCAGCTGAAGTAGGGCAAAATATGTTCTATTTAGCATCTTGCAAACATTCAATATGTTGATCAGACTTTAGAGAAAGATTCACGATGGTTCCAAGATATCTGAAGCAATCAGCAAAGGTAATTTCGGCCATTGGTACAATGGGAAAGAACATACGTTGTGAAAATTTATGAATATCGTTTTTTCCCGATTCCATACAAGCCTATTTTTTTGGCACCACACATCTATTAGTTCACAGACATTGGCCACAACAGCACCCAAATCAACCGCGCTACAACCAGAATGAATTTGTTATGATAAAATCAATAGTTCTGCTGAGATTAAAGATGAGCTATGTAAAAGTTTAAAATTATTCCTGTTACCCGAGTGTTAAGGCTAGCTTCCTCGTTCGGTCGGTTCCGGGTTCAAACCCTGGGATAGATTGGTCCGCCATGAGTTTTTCTCGGAAATTTTCTCATGGCGTAGGTAAGTCACTGCTAGGAAACTAACTTATTACCCGAAATATGTTGACAAATTGTTATTATTTTTGAATATATCTTAAAACGTTAAGCCAAGTGTTTATTTCGATTATTCATAATTATTTATTTATTTCAATGACGTGTGTCTTTGAAGATCTGAAGAGATAATCCAGTCGTCCAAGTAACAGTCGCATCTGTAGAGAAGCTGCTATGTACCTTTAGAGCCTCTTGTTTCAAAAGTTTTCAAAACTTCTTCCAAAACTCAAATTGCAATTTCAGAATCGAATAGACGTTGTAACTCATGTCGAATTCGATATACTCGGCCTTTATCGTTCAAATTTGAAAAAAGGTGTGAAATTCGAAATTAAAATTGAATGCCCTTGAGTTATTTGAATGAGGCGAGAAATTTATTTCTAGTCAATTTCAGTAAGTAAGTTTTCTCGTTTCGCAACTTCGATGGACAGCTTGAAATTTTCTATTCTCGTTTCGAAGCTTCTGCTTCAGTTACGCCGATTCGAATAAAATATTATTTAAGTTTTCATGGAAATATCGTCGTTAATGATGATTCGCGCAATTTTGTTATTATAGTATTGAGTACGTGAGCAGAATTTGTTCTTTTTCAAGTGTTGCTATAATTGTACTACGATCTTAATTTCAAACCATACAAATTATATGTTCCGAGTGGGTTAGGGGTCCATTACATAATATTCCCGAAAGAATCTCAATTTTGGAGAAAGAAAACTTCATAGTGGACTGGAAGTAGGTCATTGTCACGATTGGTTACTCTATAGTAAACTGAGAATGTTAGTACACCTTATATTATTGTAAAGATCACGTATGGGCAAGGTCGCACATCAGCATTTTGTTGTATACATAATGCTATATGAATATATATAAGAACCAGAGGAAATCTGGAGAAGAAAGTAAGACGGAGAGATAGACTCGTCACGCTGCCCGAGAGGTTAGCGCTAAGCCTATATTCTTTAATACTGTACAAATAAAGACTAAAAGTATAGTATGAACCTGTGCATCATTTAACACCCAGGACCAGTCATTACATGGCGATCCTGCCAGTTGTAGTATTGTGAAAAAAAAAAAGTGAAAGTAGTGAACAAAAATGGGAAGAAGAAGAAGAAATGATCATCGCCCATAGAGGCTGGTTGCTTCGCAGTTCCGGAGATGACGACCCAGGCCATCACGACGATCGAAGGAATGGGTATACTGGCTGTGAACGAGTTCCGCAGGCAGAAACCTCGATGTTGCAGGAGATTAAGGTAGGATCTACCCTTGTGTAAATGGCAGAGACAAACGAGTTTGGACGTATAAGTATGTGTAAATATAGAGTGAAATTGACATTGTTTTTAAAAATGAAGAAAGAAAAAGAGACAATATTATTTTTAAGAAGAGACATAAATTTTTTTATTATTAGTTATTACGTTAATGAATTTTTTTTTATACATTAAGTTTGAGTTAAATTATGACACTGACCATTAGTTATGACCTGACCTAAGTATTCTTTTATTATTTTATCATTATTAATTTTATTATTAGATTTAATTTTATTATGGGATTCCGTCTTTCATGCAATAATCGTAATCTAAGTTTAAGAGCAAGTTTTTTGTGTATTTGAAATCATTGTGGATAATTATTATTATTTTTTTTTGTGTAACTATTCTTATTCAAGATTAAGGGAAAATTTTTTTTATGTATAGTGTAGAGTTAGAAAAATAATTAATCACTCGCTTCGGTTGCATTAAAATGAGCATGGATTGGATGACATTGACGTTATTATTATTATAACATTGCTATTATGATAACATGGGTAATTTGATGACATTGACCGACTCACTATGGAATTACTATTGTTTATATAAATAGAGAATTGATTTATTGAATGGATTTGGAGTCTTGCGGTCAAATAAGATTTATGAATATTTTGTATTTATGTATTATTTTTTAGTCAAATCTTACTGAGACATTGACCTACTTCGGGAATTTTTAATTTTTTTTGATCAATTTAAATCTTGTAATCAATTTTTATCTTAAATGAAATTGCTGATATAAGGCATCACAAGTGTTAGTTATAAAAGTCAGAGAAATTGTTAAGAGATTGTAAACTGTTGCTCACCTGATGATATGCAAATAAGAAAATTAACTTATTATACTCGATGAAGCTTGAATATTTGAAGTTGTCAGAAGGGACAAAAATATGGAAATTTAAAAATTGTTTTTTTAATAAAGTTTAAACTTTGAGCCCATTATCAAATATAGGTACTGCTAAGACTGATTATAGTTTCCAAAATAGTATGGTATAGATAATGAACAATTATTTAATGGTTAAAATGAGAGAGCAATAAAAGTATACTAATGAGAATGCGTATATGACGCTCAGGGGATGAATTATGCCCCCTGATAATGAATTATGGTGAAATTATAATAATGAATTGTTACGAGATGGAATCGTTAACAAAAGGAGATGAAACACATAATTTTTTTTTATGCTATATATAGATAGCGACCACTTCTTAGTTAAGATGGATATGGTAATGAGAAATGAAGAAAAATGTGGAGGAATAGTGTTGCGACGATCTACAGCTATCCATTAGCTATGTTACTTAGAATTTTGGAAGCTGCCAAGAATAAATCATACACGGTATGTACTAATGTTGCAACACTCTACAGTGATCTAAATATTCGATCGGCATTCGCGCGAGACGAAATGTTGAGAATTTTAGAAGCTATCTGTAGAGAAGAATGGAATTAAAAGCTCTCAAGTATTAGAAAGGCAAGGGAATATAATCAGTTTTAGGAACCTTAGTTATTATTATTGTGGATATATATATATTTATATATTGAATTATGGTTAGTATTGTGGTTATATATAGATGGGTTTATATTAATTGATAGATGAGACGAATGAAAGAGTCCACAAATTGAAGTAAAAGGTAAATTATATCGAGTACTATGGCTGAAATAAAATAATTATTAATATATCAAGAATATGGCGTATCATCACGAGAGTATAGGGACGTTAGACAGCGCGTATAGAACAAAATTATACGTAGAATAAATTACTTCAAAAATTGTATGTTAATTATACTTACAGTGCACATCCGACAATCGATATGGCAATTAAACCATTCATAGGAAATTAAAAAGAAAATTTTTAAATTATCATACATTTAAACGAGACAGAATTTTCTCGAGTAACCTCGATAAAATTCTTTCAATTTGCCAAGGGCGTGGACTGGAAGTAGGTCATTGTCACGATTGGTTACTCTATAGTAAACTGAGAATGTTAGTACACCTTATATTATTGTAAAGATCACGTATGGGCAAGGTCGCACATCAGCATTTTGTTGTATACATAATGCTATATGAATATATATAAGAACCAGAGGAAATCTGGAGAAGGAAGTAAGACGGAGAGATAGACTCGTCACGCTGCCCGAGAGGTTAGCGCTAAGCCTATATTCTTTAATACTGTACAAATAAAGACTAAAAGTATAGTATGAACCTGTGCATCATTTAACACCCAGGACCAGTCATTACAATAGGCCTCACGACAGTGGCGAAAACGAACAAAAATTTAGTAATAAACCTCTTTTCGAATTTTGAGCACGAGTAGATGATGAGTTTTTTGCACACACAAAACACAAATTGACGGTTAGGTTGCTATTGCATGTGTAGCACCATATACATGCATCAACTCTTGCCGGTATACTCCAATATGAGGGGTCTAGAACCAAAGGCGGCAATCTTCATTTTTAAGAATTTTGGATAACGGCAAAAAACTATTTATGGGTTCCTGGAATGGTTTAGGATTGTCTTATTTACTTTTACTTAATTATTAGTGTTAAGAATATATACTGACTTTCAAGAAATCGTGCTTCACGGTTTTTTCAAGAAACGATTTAAAAAAATGGAGATTGCCGCTTTTGTTTCGCACTTAGGGAGATTGCCGCGTTTGATTCTAAATATGTATGCGGTTAGCTAAAACAAAATACCAGAGGGTTGGTTAAGCAAAAACATAATAGAGAAGGGTTGTTTTCATTACATTAACACATAGCAATAATTATATTAAGCTAAATCAAAACATCTGGTAACTCCTCAACAAATTCGCAGTTTGTGTTTGTCCTCTATTAAAAACGATTTTTGCGATATTAAGATCTTTTCTATAATGTGTTTCTTCCCTTATTAAAACGTTACCACTTCTACAGCGGGTCAGGTAAAATCTTTTTGCTTGTCTAAACCAAAAATTCCAAGAGGCAGTAGATGTTAGATTTGCTGAAACTGCTTCTTTCCAGTTATGGACATAACAGTCTTCGCGTAAATGGAAAACCGATCCAGTCTGCGATTAATCGCAATACTCTTGTTTGACGTGCAATATTAGTTTTTTAAAACTAACACACTCTCTAAGCGATGATTGAAATAAGACTAAAGCTAAAGAAAATAAACAACGTGACTAGCGCCAAAATAATCTCATTGCGGCAGTCTGATTGGCTGTTTTGGACTTTGCCGGTCTTGATACCAACTGACACCTGAAGATTGCCGGTTTTGAAACTTACCCTGACTTTGAACATTGAATTTCAATGGGACTTGCCGCATTTGGTTCCCATTTCTTATTTAAATCGTTTGAGCGTGTTTAGAATTATATTTATATATAATTAGTAAACAACGTGACTAGCGCCAAAATAATCTCATTGCGACAGTCTGATTGGCTGTTTGGGATTTTGCCGGTTTTGATACCAACTGACAACTGGAGATTGCCGGTTTTGAAACTAACCCTGAACTTCAACACTGAATTTCAATGGGACTTAGCCGCATTTCTTATTTAAATCGATTAAGCGTGTTTACAACTATATTTCTATATATTTAACTCATTTTGGCGAAAAATGGAGATAGCCGCCTTTGGTTCTAGGCCCCTCATATATGCGGCGTAAACTCCGACAATAATTGTAATAACATAATATATAATATGAAAGATATATACAACTGATCAAACAAACCTACATTAAATAACAAACAGCTGTTCATTAATTCAATTAATAATAATAATAATAATAATAAAATAAACCGCATCCACGTGTTTTTCAGATTCTTCTTCTTCGTTATTCATTGTCAATCAAATCTTTTTTTTATATCTTCCAATATTTTATGAACTTCAATCTCTTATTGATATTGTTTGTATTGCACAAATATAAGTATCACTAGATATATATTCCTATACATGCATCAACTGTTGCCAGTATACTCTAAAGGCGCAATTCCACTGGGGCAACATTTAGGCAACATGTAGCATGCGACAATGACGCATGCCACATGTTTACCGGTGTTGCCCAGACACATGCGTCAGTTCTAGACAAGATTCAGCGTGTCGAACTGTGTCGGCGTTTATCCGATAGTCTTCGGTTCGGTGCAACTTGGATCCTGCGAAATGGAGTGGAATATTGACCAAACTACTTTTTGTTTATTGAAGATTATCATAATTCTCCGAAATTATGGAATACTAAAATATCAGATATCCGGAACAGTTCATAAGTGAAGGATAGCTATCGCTGGTAGCCAAATATCTCAATGTTACTGATAACCTAACACGAGGTGGTATTGCTTCAAGAAAATTCAGGTTTTGTGAGATCTACCTTATTAAGTATTCAAAATCTTCTCGGCTTATTCGAGTAAAATTTCGAAGCAGAGCTTTATCGTCGGCAATCACTTTTTTGTATAAGTGTTTCTGAGCTTTTTGACCACCAACATATAATTGTCTCCTAGCACCTCCTAGGCTTCCTTTTTTTCCTTTTTCTATTGAAAGCTATTACCCAATGCAGCAGTCACATCTTTTTCTAAAGACATGATACCGCAAACTGAAGTTGCCTCTATTGATTTGATATAGTTGCTCGTTCGACATGTTTGAAATATACGGCATAGTCGCACAACGACAAATAGGAAACACTAGATGACGTGTAGCATGCTGCATGTTGCCTAATGTTGCCCCGGGAAAAAAAAAAGGAAACACACGTGTTTCATTCCTCCCTGAAGTATATGTCAGGGAGGCGGGCAGCTTGAGTTTGGGATTAACTCCTCCAGCCAGATCAGAGGATACACTTGTATGTACAAGTGCATTAAGGATAGGTGAGACGGGATATTTATGGAACATTAGAAAGTCACTAACAATTATCAAATTTGTTTTTAATTTAGTTGAGTTTTGACTCAGTAAATTGGTTTGATTTTATTAACTTACTCATTGAATATTATGACGAAAAACATTTTGTTTTACGTCATAATATTCTGTTAATCAATTTTTTCGAATGTTATTTTCTGTTGGATATGCTCGCAGCCCCCCTTTAGTGTGCTCTCGCCACCTAGGGGGTTCGCCACAGTGGTTGAGAATCGCTATTCTTTGAGCTTCATGAACTTGAGAATATGTTCATAAGAAAATTTCGATCGTTCAATTTCCATCTGAATATAATTGAATTATTTTCATTTACCCAATGTGTATAATGGAAATGAATTGTCTGGAATTGAATGAAAATCGAAGATAATAAATGGAATCACCTGCTTTATTGGGAAATAACAAATGATGCTGACCAAACCTGAATCATGAAAGGCGAAAAGGATTTCCTGACTTTATGTGCTTCCACGCCGTAAATCCAATTCTGTGGAAGTCGCAATAAATATATACGTTCATTGATCTTACAGATATAGTTCTGAGTGATTACCTTTCTGCAGCAGCTTGAGAACTAGAAGTGAAAGATTCGATTCTGTCCGACTTGATAGCTTGGTTTTAGGGATCCGATTTTCCGATTATTATTTGTGCCATCACAAATCTGGATTTCTGATAGGTTTAAATCACAGATAGAATGAGCAACTAGTTTTATTTCTTTTTTCTTACTGAAGTAATAAAGGAAGTATTGATTTCAACGGTTGAATGATAGTCTTGTCCGTTGTGTGATGAATTCTTCGAATATCCAGTCCAACATTTCGTATATTAGGAGTAGTTATTGGCGATATCCTAACTCTATTTAAATCAAGGTATGTCATTTTTAAAGGCATCAATCTGAGAAAAGAATAATTCATTATTCTTCTTTATGTTCTACGTTGATTCAGATTCTGGAGGTTTCAGTCAGACCTCCATGATATTTTCAGGAGCTGTTTTAAGTTGTCTCAAATTAAATACTTCATCTGTTTCAATTCGGGAAAAAAGGGGTTGGTCTGGGGTTACCTAAGCTAAAGAAGGCGATAGCTCAGCGAATAATATGTTTCATGGGTCCAGTAACTTTTAATTTTCTTTCACTAAAAATAAAAACACTAGTGTATAATCATAATAAAACCTGTTTATATGGTAAAGGTAAAGAATTAATTTCTAGTTTGATGGATATCTAAAATTAAGTTCCAATAATTTTCTGAGCAATAGATGGCGATGGCCACTTTCAGTTCAGTTTTTTTTTTTTTTACTTGCGATCTATGAAGAAGTATATGTATTGTATATATTATGCCAAATGATAGTCCATACACAGGCATTAACCTTTGAGGTCATGTTTGTCTCTGTGAAGAATGTTAATGTAATATAAAGATTGGTTGTATTGTAGTAAATAACTAAGATATTCCAATGTGTTTTGCGGTCTAATGGTTTATTGTATGAGATTGTTAAATATTGTTCAATGAAGATTTTTAGATTATCATCCAATTGATGAAACAATTTCCAGTATCTAAGGTTAAATTCTTCCAAGCAAGGGCCTATACAGTCGTTTGATAGAATGTTTTTTTTTCAGATTCGTGGCAAGATGTTAGACCGTTCGTCGCGTTCCCTGAGGTTATTCAGACTCACTCCAGGATCTAGATATCTGATTTGCGTCTTGGCCTTAGGAAATTGGGCATCGCACCGTCGAGAAACCCCAGCATCGCGCCTTGGATCCAAGGTTCAACTCGACAACTCCAACAACTCTCGCGGCGCCATGGAAGTGTTCAGCGACGCTATGTTGCCGCTCCTAGTCGACTCTCTCACCAGCAAATGTGCGGAGGTTGCCACGTTAGACGTGCCAGATTTCATGCCCGTCGGAGCGGGAACCCACGAGCTTGGAGCCAGTGGCGTGCCGTCTATACTAACGCGCAGACTCGGATTGATCATTGGCTGTTGTATGGGTATCGTTGTGTTTATAGTGCTAGTGTCGGTGTTGGGATATTTGAAGATAAAGAAACAGAGGCAGGCTGTGAAGAGAGACCAGCCTAGTGTTCCTCCAGAGTACATCTCGTATAGACATTTTTCTATTCAGAGTGGCGAAGCTGGGCCGCATGGTGGGGCAGGAGGTCATCCTCATTTCATCACCAACATGAATACCACAACGATAACATAGATGAATATTTCAAACGAGGTAATCTTGCATTTCGAGTGAAGTTTATACCTAAGCGCCATCTATTGATATTCGTATAAAATTTCGACGCTATGGTGCCAGATTGTATTATTTTTCTTCGAGTCTTATTAATCTTTTATTTCTTATTGAATTTCGATGGAAGTATTTGAGGTACTCCCTAAGTCAAGCTCGCCAAATTTGATATGGTTCTTAGTATGGGGGAATGAATTATATAACTAGATCCTGTTACTTTATTCCCTGGTCATCATTCTCTTAAATTTATTTGAATGAGAAGAATGTTTCATGAGATTAACACTTTTATATGTAAATACTTCAATGCCTTTTTAGTTCTTCGAGGGGGAATATTTTCATTAGTTGTTAGCCAAATTAAAATTATTCAATGGAAGATATTGAAAATGCTGATAAAATAGTTTTTTTTTTCAGAGAAGAACAAACGAATTTCCGAGTTTGAACTTACATTAACATGAATTACGAACTTATTATCTATCATGGATAACTAAATATAACTGAAATTTCATATTTCACACTGAATCAATTTTTTTTTGAGCGAAGGAGTCCATGAAAGAAAAATATATCATGCCGGTATGAAAACTTCTGGCAGTGCAGTAAATCTGGCATCGACGCAGCAGTATTTGAAATCTATAAATCGCTAACTTGTATATAACTCTAGGTTAGCTCGTCGAAATGCAAGATAGCTTTTGTATTTATCGGGACGTTAACATAAATTTACGCCCCAAATTAGTTTATTTCGGGCGAAAAAAAATTATTTATTGACCTCTCACTCCCCTTTTCTTTTGTTCAACAAGGTTTTGATAATACATACATTCAAAATTGAGTTCTTGAAAATACAAAAAAAATTGGTGTGAAAATTGAATTTTCAGCGACATTAATCAAGAAGCGTTCGGAAAGCGTTGTTGCCGTCTTGTGAAAATTTCTGGGCAACTACTTCTCTGATTTCACACTCAAAATAAAAACAGTTGATTACGCAACGATTTTGTACAAATTTTTTATATCAAAAATGCATAAGAATTTGTTCAATTATCATTTGAATATATGTTTCGTTGCATGACAATTCGATTGTCATGACAAACTATTGAAAATCAAGAGCAGAATCAAATTCAAAATACCAATAATGCACTCGTTTTAAGATGTACACATTTTCATTATGTGAAGTACGTTTCTTCTATATTAGGCTTCTCCGGAAAAAACTTCGAATTATCATCCTTGCAGATTAATTATAAACTTTTTTTTTAAACAAATCAAATCCTGAACCTATCGAAGTCATCTCTGCCGGCACTCATTGTGAACTCTACGAAGTTGGTGTCTTACATTCACATACCACAATTCACAAATTCACCCGTTTCTCCAAACTTCCTTTAACACATTTCCGTCGCATATGTGGAATTTGTACCACAAAATTCAACATACCGAGATCTCGACTAAAATTAGAATCAATGCAAAATTCAACTATTACTTCACATCAAAACACAAATATGACTATTTTATCGGTTATTTCAGGACTGTTTGAATTTTCAAGAACTTCTAATAAATAAACTGATCGATAAATTGTTTTAGCAATTTTTTTTTGTATATAAAGAATTGAGTGATGAATCTCCTCCAATAAAATTATTTCGAAATGAGTTGAAATTTTTCTAGTTATATCGCAAAAGTTATCAAAAAGTTTTTAATTAAAAAAAAGGATTGGAGGAATACAATTGATACTATAGATTAAATTTTGGTCCACACATTTTTATAGATGATTTTTCATTTTGTTACTAGATAGCTAAAATAGAATATATTTGGAATTGCGTTATGTAGTTGAAACTAATACAATTATTTTATTGATTGTTACTATATTATGAAAGTGAAACTTTCATTTATCATACGAAATATTTTCTGTAATAATTTTGGTGCTATTCACTTCAAAGTAAATGTCCACAAATTTCGAATCACCTCTCGATAGGAGTAGGTAAGTGTGTTTATCCATATTTGTGAATGGAAATTTGGACCCTATAATGTAAGTTTAAGATGCAATGTTTGAATAAATACTGTAAATAAAGATATAACCAATCACTAAAATACACATCAATCACCAATCATCCATAAAGTACATTATATAGATGCAGGATGAAAATCTCTAGTCAAAATATAAACAATAGAAAACCTAACGAACAATTGTTATAATTTTTGAAAAAATTTTTTATTGTTTTGTATGTATATATTATATGAAGAGATTAAATTGACCGTATAATACAAACTCTATTTGTTTTGATTTTTACCACCTTAATTCAATCAGAATGTTTCATTCTAGAAAACCAGAAAAAACCGAAACAATGCAAGTTTCGCATTTTTTGATACCCATCAGAACTGCGCAGTAGCCAAGTTTGTGATGGAAATGCTTCAGAATAAAAAAGGAAACAAATATATACATAAATATATATATATATATATATATATATATATATATATATATATATATATATATATATATATATATATATATATATACAAGACATATATACCTATTCATTTATTTAAGTGTGAAAACAGACTTTATTAATTTTATATATATTTGGAAATAGAATTTTATCTCAAATACGAACATGCAGAAATATATAGGATGGTCCATAAAAAAAATAGTTTATGTCATATCTTCAAAACCATATTTTTCAACAATATATATATATATATATATATATATATATATATATATATATATATATATATATATATATATATATATATATATATATATATATATAAAATATAATTATATATATATATATATATATATATATATATATATATATATATATATATATATATATATATATATATATATATATATATATATATATATGTCACCGGAAGATAACGAGATTCGCAAGTTTATAAATTTCCTAGGAAATTTATAAACTTTCGTAGGATTCTAAACGAGAGGTAAATTGTATTATTTTACGCCAACATTTTCGCAAACTTATCAATTTGCGACGTCTAGTGGTAAGTTTATAAACTAACGGATATCCATTCGTAAGATTCTAAACAGTTCGACCAATAACAGAAGAGCTTTTAAATTTACGCTTCTTTAAAATACGGCAAATAACACACTGCTCTCTGATTGGTCGATGTTGACAGTGGCAAAGCTTGTGTCCATAGACTTAGGTACAATCAGACTTGCCAAACTATAAATTTATCATTTTCGATTACCTACCTAACAGTATTTTTACTTTAAAACTAGGTAGGTACCTATAATACAGGGTTACTTTTTTACATAATATGCTAATGACCCCTACTTCACTCTATCAAAATAAAACAACAGAAATATTGTTCTACAATATTGAAGAGGTTTACTAAAAAAGAAAAAACAATCATAAAACATTTAAATGACATTTTAAATTTTTTCCTCTATACATTCCGATTTCTTACTATTTTGGTCATGGCCACTATAAAACTTTCGTATCTCTGTGGTCAATTTCACTTCGTCAACAAATTTTTCAGCATTTACCGCACTATCTTCACCATTTTGGCTATCCGCAGCTTCTAGGTCGTTCATTATGGATATAGTTTAGTAACCTTAGCAAAATAAATCTATTTTCACAGTTCCAACACAGTAACAATATTAAAAACTTTACAAAAACACACGAACAACCGGTTTGTTTATGTTCCGAGGAGGCGGTGGAGTGGAAGGAAAAGGAACACGTGACTTATTCAACCAATCAGAGCGCACATGGCGTTTGGTCGTTGCTTACTTATTATTTTACGCCTTAGTTCGGTAAGATTATCAATTTGCGAAAATGTGGGCGTAAAATAATACAATTTATCTCTCGTTTAGAATCCTACGAAGGTTTATAAATTTCCTAGGTACTTTATAAACTTGCAGTTCTTGTTATTTTCCGGTGACATATATATATATATATATATATATATATATATATATATATATATATATATATATATATATATATATATATATTCACCTATATATACAAGACATACCTATACATTGATTTAAGTGTGAAAAACAGACTATTTTAATTTTATGTATATTTGGAAAACGAATTTTATTTCAAATACGAATATGCGAAATAATATAGGGTGGTTCATAAGAAAAAATAAAAGCATATGTCATAGCTTCAAAACCATATTTTTCAATAAAAAACTAGGAAGAACCATTGCATTGCTTTCAAGAAAGTTTCTCAAGAATGTTTTCACAGAAACAAGAATTATTCTTAAATAAACAAGTTACGGGGTGAGGTCTCGATAGCCAAGCGGTAGGGTGTATCGCTTGTAAACCGAGGTTTAAGAGTTCGAGTCCCACCTTGCTCTTGTGTGTTGTGTATGTCCAATGAAATTTAGAGCTAATAAATATGATTAAATGTTGGGTAATGACTTAAGTTTCAAGCCCATTGGCCGTCCGGAACCGGCGTAAAACTGTAGGTCCCTTGAGTAAAAAAAAAAGGTGAGGGGTGGTTAAAAATGTACAAAAATTAAAGACCTTCGTATCTTTTGAACGAGTCAAGATAACGATGTGTCGTTTTAGGCATTCATTTCCTCAAAAACATAAACCTCGTTACATGTAGGTTAGTTTTTCTCTAACTCCTCTATAAATTGGTGCTTTGTATCAAAAGTGTCTAATTTGGACCACTCTGTACTCCATTATGTCATCATAAACGACGTGGAGCGTGACAGTTCTTCGATATCGAATTTGACATGTTATTCAATGCAAAGCAATTTCCATCAACATCAATTTCAAACTACTAACTCACATTACCTGCACCGAACTGAAAATCGGGAAATTGACTGACTGAATGCGTATAGCGAATGGAAACTAATGCATATTTCATAATCAAATTAAACTAGAGGTGCGTTAGGATATCAAGTGGAAATATTTACATTGTCACGTCAACTTCCAAACTCATTAAATTATGTACGTGTAATAATTGTTGATGTTGCACCGGTCAAGCCTCTTAGGCTACGGTTATAGTGGATGCGTTTTCAGACGACCAACTAGTCGGACGTACACGTCAGAACTGTTCGTCAGACAACGGTGGTTATAGTCAATGCGTATTTTGTTCTGTGTTCGCACCTAATTTACATAAAACATGGATATCAACAATAATAATTTTGAAGAATATTATCAGTTTGTAGAAAGTCCGCTTTTAGAAGTTTTATTACTGTCGGAAAAAAGTGAATATGCCAACAAAGTGTTTATATCCAAACAAATTCACGGAGAGTATCGCACGAAGTCGCATGAAAAATCAAATGCGTTTGAACGATTTCGTCGTTCTGACGACGTCGTACGACATCTGACGACCGATTCGCAAGCACTATAACCATAGTGATACATTAGAAGGAAAGGAAAAGGAAACACACGTGCTTCATTCCTCCCTGAAGTATGTGTCAGGGAGGCGGGCAGCTTGAGTTTGGGATTAACTCCTTCAGCCAGATCAGAGGATACACTTGTATGTACAAGTGCATTAAGGATAGGTGAGACGGGATATTTATGGAACATAGGAAGTGTGGGGAGGGTTCAGAGGATTAATACTGGCCCAGCATTCGCCTTATAAGTTTGCAAGCAGTGACTTACATTACCATGAGGAAACCTCTGAGAAAAACTCATGGCAGACCAGTCGGCCACGGGGTTTGAACCCGAGACCTCCCAAATACTAGCCAGAGTACTTAACATACTCGACTGATACATTAGAGAGTTATTGGAACTTTTATAAAGTTAAGCAGTAATAGTGCCGACCTTATATTGACATATACGCATGCGCAGTTGATGTTTAAAATAAGGGAGACATTATTAATGTTACTGCTTGTCGTTATTTGTGCGCGGTCACTGTAGGGCACTATCCAGACCTTATTTCATGATTTACATGTCATAACCTCCCTTTTTTCGGCTTCTATCTATGTTCTATCCTTTGATAAAGCAAGACAAAGTACCTACCACCTTGTCATTATAACGTAACATCATAAGGTTGTTGATCTGTGGTTTCAATAACTCTAAATTTTAAGTATATTTTAAGGTCTAGCACTATTTATATAAGGTCAGCACAAATACTCCAAGACAGTAAATTCAGGTTTCCAATAACTCTCTATTATTATGTATTTGATTCATTCGTGCGAGATCTGACGTGTACGTCCGACTAGTTGGTCGTCAGAAAACGCATCCACTATAACCGCAGCCCAGTAGTGAAAAACACTTGTAGGTACGTTTGGGGTAAATACAGGGCCGTAGCCAAAGGGGCGCCAGATGGGACTGAGCCCCCTCTGAAATTATCTAAGCCCCTCTAGAAAAGATAGCAGAATTATTTAAAAAATCTGCGTTGAAACATAAAACTAGCCGAGTTACTAACAAATCCACCTAATTGTAAAACTGATTTAAAATTATTTATTTGCGGCATCTTTTAACCCGCAAAACATGTTGACGTTTTCATCCTAAAATAAAATAGCGACAAACGAGCCGCTACTAGTAGGGTTGCCAGATTTATTAAAAAGTGATATCTAATAGAAACAACTAAATTTAACTTTTTTTAGTATCATTTTGTTTCGAATTTTACATTTAACAATATTCATCAATGAAAATATCCTCTCCACGAATGCATTGGAAGACGGTAAGTTTAGAAGAGTAAATGCAAATAGAGCTAAATCTTCAAACATGAATTGGTAGGCTGCATTTTTCAAATGTATAACCTTCCTCCAAAAAGTGGCTCGATGATATTAACGTCTAAAGATATATTTATTCGTTTATATTTAATGAATGTACATTTTTATTTTTTTTTAATATTTATTATTTCTATTTGTTTTATTCATTAAGGGTCTTCTATGTAAAATTTTTTATATATTATTTTTGATTAGAATTTTTTTATTTCTCGAAAATTTTTTTAATGAATACTCGTTTTCCAGTATACACTTCTAGGTAAAAAGACAGAAAAAGCTGTATATTCCTGTCTTTTTTTCACGTATATTTATTTTAGTACTATTTAAAAAACAAGCCCCCTTAAGAATTTGTTTAGCCCCCTCTATAAAGCAGTGTCGGCTACGGCCCTGGATAAATAATTTATGGAAGTTTGGAAATATCTGATTGTCTTCAGGGATTGTAGTAAACTGAAGAAAATTGAACTTGTATTCCCACATGTCATCTAGGTGATTCCATATAGTTTTCCAAGTAATCTCTAAAGTAATTATTATTGAATAGGTCTCTTCGAGCATAAATGAACATGTGATTTATAAGAGAATACCGCCTTATAGATAATTTCCGTCTTTTTTTCGGATAGTTTTTGATAATTTTTTTTCACTGCAAAACTTATGCGTTTGGGTAAATTAACGGGTTTGAATCCCGAGTGAGATATGGATGATGTCCATGAATTGCAGCGGTTACATTTATATATTTGAATTTAATTGGCATTTACTTGGTGACGTACAATTAGAAATTTCAAAACTCGAATACACGAACACCAATGTAGCTATATTAAGCAGAAAACTGATTCTAATTATACGTGCCATCTTATTCAAGAAAACCATACCTTCAATCACAATTATAAGATATTACAGTTAGAAAATATTCTCCACAAAACTAACTGTTGGGAATCCCTATACATCAATAAATATAAAAATTCCGGAAACCTAGTTAATGACAAGATTGAAGTAAACCCTTATCCTCTCCTTAATCTGTTCAATGTACCTACCAATCACTCAGAATGAATTGCTTATTGTTATTTAGTCTCTCTAGGAACCCCCAGGCACAGATCCAGGGGGGAACTGGGTCCTCCCCCCCCCAAATTGCCCGGGCCCCACCTAATTGTTTTGATTGGGAGCTACTCGATTCATCATTCCCCAAAATACCAGTACCTTTTGGCTTTTGAATATATAAAAGTTCCCCCCCACAAGTCGGGCCTGGATCCGCGCCTGGGAACCCCTCTGTCATGTTCAATTTTTTGTATAAATAGATTGTTTTGTGATACCATAATTTTACTCAATAGATTTTTATTTCAACCTGTGAAAAGTTAGTTTTTTTTTTCTTTATAAAGTTATTTATATATTCACTATACTAATACTATATATACTATATAATAATAGTAATGTACAAGTTTACGAACCCATGAGGGTAGATGGTGAGACACGTGTGAAACACCCGCCTATATCCTACCATACCATAAAAAATAAAAATTTTGGTTCGAAATATCTGATTCTTTTCAGGGATTGTATTTATTAAAAATATTGAACAAGTTATCTAAACAGTGATTATTAAAAAGGTCTTTGGAGCTTAGATAAACATCTGATTCATAAGGGCATAACTTTTCGTCTTTTTTTCTAATTCTTTTTTATTATTTTTTTTATTAGAAAACATTTGGAACAAACTCACTTCTTCACGACTATTGGATTCCATATGGACCTTTATGTCAAGCACAAGATTGAACGTAGGCCATGTTCAATCAGTTTGACCTTTTCGTATTCATCCTTTTAAGCCACAAGGAGAAATTTCGAATTCATTTTGAAAGCCGAAAAAACTCACAAAATAAACATCAACAAACTGAATGAAGACATCTGAGACATAATAGATGAAGATAAAAAACAGCTCACTTAATCATTCATGTTTATGTTTGGGATTATGTTGATTTAAACACGAACAAACTTTTTTAATTTGGAAAATATTTCTGCTGCCTGCATAAAATTAACGAATTAACTGAAGCGTCTCTTCATTTAGGGGAGGAAAGTATTATATCAAAAACAAATTAACGAGAGGGAATGTTTAAGATGGAAAATGAATTAATTAAGTCATAGGCGTGTGCCAAAGTTGGGCATGAAAATCTCTAGCCTTCTCAAAAAAGCATCAATATTTCGAATTATTTGACTGATTTCAATTGGTAGAAGTAATGTAAATTTCCTTAATCATCACATTCGAAGACTTTTCAATGCAGAATAAAAATTTTTCCTCCGTAAAATTTCATCTCGAGTTTTCAATTTTGATCAGGTGTGTTTTTATTCTATGAAAGGAAATATTAATTCCCATGCATTTTCTGTCTAAACGTGGTCTCATATATGAATGAGTTTATATCAATAAGATAGAGGAACACTGCTTTTTGTTTGGTAGAAAATAACAAACTTTACTTCTCCCCCTGAAAAAAAATCTATGCACGACTCTGTTCTGTACTGATATTACAGACTCATTCCTAATATTACAGACTCCTTGAATCACGTTCAGATTATAGAAGTTCGGAAATCGAATTCATTTCCATCATCCCTGAAAACGATGCACTAAAACTTGCTGGAGCACTTTTGAATGTTGAATTATGTTTTGCTGTTACCACAAGTTTCTATTCAGAGTATGCCAATATTTCAACTACATAGAAGGATTAACGAAAATTATTGTAAGCAACTGTGAGGGCATGTATTCACTCAGCCTTTACTAGCAAATTTGAGAATTGAATCTGATAAATGTATATCGACAAACTGCTTACTTTTCAGTACGATTAACCAGCTACTAGTAAATTGAATGAATTGACTAGTTACACCCTACTTCATGTTACCCTGTTTCACATTTCCATCGCATTGTGAAAATAAGTCCCACCAAATATTACGTATTCTAATATATTGTTATTACACATCGACATTTTTGAAGGAAACTCAAATATTTTTTATTTCTCACTTATTATAAAGGAAATATTCATATAGCTATTAGTTATTATATATATATATATATATATATATATATATATATATATATATATATATATATATATATATATTCTTCTTGATTTGTTTTCTTGGGTAATTAAGTCTCTTTACACCTGATGGTATATCTATATTTACATCCACATTAAGAAATGTTCAACGTTTCAGCGATCACTGTTGCCTTCATCAGAAAATGTTTATTCTGTTTACTATCACACCGTCTTTCAACAATGTTTTCGTTTTGTATCTGATACATGTTTTTTAAATGAATTGGTCACTCTTGTGTACAGAAGAAAGCTATGGATGACAACAACAAAATTTTCTGATGAAGGCAACAGTGATTGCTGAAAGGTTAAACATTTCTTAATATGGTTGTAAAACATTTCTTAATGTGGATGTAAATATAGATATACCATCAGTTGTAAAAAGACTACCCAAGAAAACAAATCAAGAAGAAAATATATGTAAAAGGTCTAAGAAATCAAGAATAAATCCGAAACCAAATATATATATATATATATATATATATATATATATATATATATATATATATATATATATATATATATATATATATATATATATATATATATATATATATATATATATATATATATATATATAATGTATATATATACATATATACATATATATATATATATATATATAGATATATATATACATATATGTATATATACATATACATATATATATATATATATATATATATATATATATATATATATATATATATTCGTAAGGAAAAAGGAATACCCTTTCTTGCATAGAAAAACATTCACTTTCCACAGAATTAATAAGAGAATTTGACAGAAAATTATTTATTGAACAAATAACAATTAGGTTGCAGAAATAATTCGATGCAAAAAAACTAAAACTTCTACATCACTATAACTAGTATTATCAAATTTTTGAGCAATATATGATTTTTATTATAAATAACAACAACTTATGGTAACTTAAAAGCTACTCGATTTTTTCAACAACTTTCAATTTTCACCCCTGCTCCTTTTTAACCTCCTTCCTTCATAATTTTTTTATTAAATCATCATATAGTATATAAAATCGGATCCTGTACATCTGGAAACTCCTAAAAAGACATAAAACTCGATTTTTACAATAATGATCAATTTCCTCCTTTTTTGTCCCCACCACTTTTTTGTTTTAAGATGGTATATCGAATGTTTAAACATATTGCTCGATTTTTAACGAAAAATTACCTTCTTTGCACCCCATTTCACTCTATTCCCCTGAACCAAATTACTCAAAAACAATTCGAACGTTGTCTTATGAGTACCTATCTGTGTACCAAATTTGAAATTGATAGCTCAATTTCTTTTGAAGTTATCGATAGAAATAACAAAACGACAGAATTTTTTTTTTGCTCAAATTAATTTTTCTACATGTTGTAGGCCATTTTAGGACGATTTAGCTGAAAAAACAAGTTGATGGAGGAGCAGAGAAATAGTTCCAGTTTCAAAATATTCTAAAAATAATTGCACAAGTGAAAATTTTCGACTTAAGTCCAAATTGACGTTCACATTTATATTGGTTCATTTAATAATATAATAATTTTATGTATGCATGCAGAATTAAGTTATGAGCCCTAGAAAACGAAACAAAATTTCTAACAGAATACAAAGTGGAAATTCCAAAGATCCACGTTGTTGTGCCCCACTGAAGTAAAAAGAGCTACAAATAATAGATAACAAAATTTCATCCATTCGTAAGCGAAAAAATCAAAAGAAAATACAGTCAACCGGAAAGCTCTGTTAATAAATTCATTCCGGAAAAGAAACATTCTTAACTTCGAATATATGAAAAGGTTCCAACATTCCTCAACGAATACAACAGAATATATAGGAAAAAAACAGCTGGAAATGGAGAATTTTGTACGGAAAACCGGTTTATATTACGTCTAAGGGAAAATCAGTGTCCTGGAAAATGCGCGCCGTTAAAAAGGAATTTATTATTTGATTCGATGGTCGTCTATCACAGAAAGATTCCGGGAAATGTCGAGCACATACGGGGTGGGGACAGTTAAGGTACTCTCAGATTTCAGACCGACTTTCACACAAAAGCGGCTTTTATGGCCGTTGCCCGCCTGCATGCCTATTCTCCAATTTTTTGTATCGTCCGACCGCTAACATACATTCACGCCTGATTTTCCTCTCTTTTTTGTGTGGCATCGAACTTCTTGCTTTTATCGATTAAAACACAGAATTTGTATCTCATGATTAAATCAAATCAAAATAATGATAATAATAATAATAATAATAATAATAATAATAATAATAATAATTTTATTACATCCATTTTGACATTTTGTAATGTATTGGACATGTCAGGTTAAACTTATATTACAAAATAAATTTATCAGCCAGGTACTTATGCCTTATTGTCCTAAAATTATACACTTCATTGACAACGCGAAAAAATATAGGAACTAAAACATAAAAATAAACACACATCTATCAAAAAATATACAAACTAAACAATGTAATACCTAGAAATAAAAATCACTCCGCATTTCCATACAAAATATATACAAACTTTACAATATAACCGAGAGTGTCCAATCCTCCTCAATCGAAGCTGATGCTGTGTTATTCAATTTGGTCATATCGATCAATCAATGCTGAGAATAGTAATCCTCTATAGGGTACTAAGGTCTATCAAGAAAAAAATCCGGACAACCTACTGCGTACCACTAGGAATGATAAAACCCCTCGGCGCATGTGCATGTCGTCAATATTTTTTGAATGTATTATATAAATTAAAAAACTACACATTAAATGCTATTATTTTATTTCATTATTGTAAAAATCGGTTTAGGTTCAAGATTTATAGATAGCACCACATGTCTATGGACAAAAAAATCTAAAAAACGCTATAATTTTTTTATTCTTCGTGGGAAAAAAAAGACATGCACATGCTGTGAAAATTTGAGATTATTCACGATAAAGAAGCCTAAAAATCTGACAGAATCGACTATTTCAATGATACAGGGTGATGAATGGGATTCTTATTAGAAGATAGCAGAGGTGAACCACGAGCCATTTCCACAGATTCAAGAACTTACAGTTATGTATCACATAAATTGAACAAGGGAAATTCTTGAATTTTAAAAATTATCAAACAATCCTGCAATGGAGATGGTTATATGTATTCGAGTATACTGCACTGAGGAGATCTGATAAGATCGGAACAGCTGTATGCTGATCTTGAGACGTGTTGACTTGAGATTTCTTATAATTCACTGTTGCGTTGTGAATGTAGATTACATAACCAGATGCCTTAGAGCAGTGGTTCTCAACCTTTTCACCACTGAGGACCACTTGTACCTTTCAGAATTCTTGGCGGACCACTTAGATATTATTATTAATATTTCCCAATAATAGGTAAAATGAGATGAACACTGAAGTTTTACTAATGAATTTATTATTTACAAAATAAAAAAAGAAAATAAATAGTGAAAGACAAAAGAAATATAAAAAACAAAATAAAAAGTCATAGATAGCGCCAAATTAAGACGTTAATGACTCCCTTGTTCTTGCTTCTCACTTGAAAGTTTCTCAATATTTGGCTCGAAAGAAGTTAATGCCAGTCTCATAGGAGCATTAAAATTTAGCAACCTATTTCTGTGTTTATTCTTGATGACACATAATGTTGAGAATGCTGTCTCACAGAGATAAGTGGAATGAAAAAAAATAGACAGACGCATTAATTTACGTCTCAAGAGCCAAGATTTTAATTGTTTATTTTATGACTGTTCACTTCGCGGACCGCGGACCACATGAAAACCGTTCGCGTACCACAGGTGGTCCGCGGACCACAGGTTGAGAATCACTGCCTTAGAGGATTGTTTGATAATTTTCAATTATTGAACAATTTTCCTTGTTCACCTTATGTGATAAATGAACTTTGGATAACAAGTGTATTCTACTTTAGTTGATTGTTGAATATTGCGAAGATCACCAAAGCACCCTCTCGTCAGTATGTCCAGAATTTGTAAACACTAAGTTAGTGTGCTCTAGAATTTCATACGCCACTTTCGTAGGGTGGACATTTTCATGTCAGCAAGTATTTGTTTTCTCTATAGGATTCTGCATTTTCGGTCTAAACAGTGAATTGTCAGTTCCCAATATCTTTGGCAGAGGGCGCCATGCTGCACCGAAGAGATCTAATAAGATTGAATCAGCTGTATGCACATGTTGAGTAGGGGTGACTTAACATGTTGTATAATTCAGTGTTGCGTTGTGAATACAGAATTCGCGCCGAGGAATACATATAACTAGCCCTCCTGAAGAACTTTTTAATAATTTTCAATTGTTGAACAGTGTTTCTTGTTCACTTAATGTGATATTTGAAATTGATTTTGATCAACAAGTATATTCTACATGAATTTAACTAAAAGCTACTTGTTTCCATTCTCTAGATTTTTTTGTTGCTACCCCTACAAAGAACTGGCAACTGCAAGACAAGTAATAATATATATCGATGTCCCCTTCAAATAATTCAAATAACTTTATAAAGAAATAAAAACCAACTTTTCACAGGTTGAAATAAAAATCTATTGAGTAAACGCGTTTCGTCATAACATTGACTTCATCTCGTACTGAATTATGGTATTACAAATGGCAATTTCAGAAGTTTACCCATTTATATCTGAGAAAAGTACTGTATTTAACAGTTTAAAATACTTGGGCAAACCTTCCAAAACCTGAAATTGTTTTGTCATAAACAAAATTTCAAAGTTTCATATAGAACCAAGTAAATAATAATAATAAATAATAGCATTGGAAAATTGATTAAAAACAACAAAGCAAAAATTCATAGAGATGAACGTACTGGTGCTTATTGACTCGACTGTAACGATTGTGAAAAACTCTATATAGGACGTACAATTATAAATTTCAGAACTCGAATCCACGAACACCAACGTAGCTATATTAAGCAGAAAACTGACTCTAATTATGCGTGCCATCTTATTCAAGAAAACCATACCTTTAATCACAATTATAAGATATTACAGTTAGAAAATAGTCTCCACAAAACTAACTGCTGGGAATCCCTATACATCAATAAATATAAAAATTCCGGAAACCTAGATAACGACCAGATTGAAGTAAACCCTTCTCCTCTCCTTAATCTGTTCATTGTACCTACTAATAACTGTGAATGAATTGCTTATTGTTATTTAGTTTCTCTAGGAACCCCTCTGTTATATTCTATTTTTCGTTTAAATAGATTGTTTTGTAATACCATAATTTAGTACGAGATGAAGTCAATATTATGACGAAACGCGTTTACTCAATAGATTTTTATTTCAACCTGTGAAAAGTTAGTTTTTATTTCTTTATAAAGTTATGAATATGAACTTCAATTCAATTCAATCAGTTTCTGAAATTTTTCCAGAATTTCTTATTAAACGACATATTCAGGTGAATATTTCCCTCCTGTCAAAAATCCCTTGTAAATGGAATGCAATTATCGAAAATTACAGCGATAATTGTATTGTAGAAAGCGAAAGAGCCCTGCGATAATTGCATTGTAGACCGATAATTGCATAGTAGCATAGTTCATATTACGGTTATTGATGACAAGACGAGAATTCATGAATTACTAACGTCAGTTTGACAAGTTGAAAGTTTATTCGGGAAATATTCCCCGAAATTACACTCGTGTATCAAAATAACCGGATAATTTCGCATTCCAGCGTGTTGTCTTTAAAAAATTGCATTCGGTCATTTTCATATTTTGGAGAAAGAGCTCTTTCTCCAAAAATGAAAATGAACTCATGCAGTTTTTTGAACACGCTGTCATGCAAAATTATCGGTAATTTTGATGCACTTGTGCAATTACTTACGAAAATTTTATCTGGAACATCCTGAGAATATATGTAAGTAAGCTCAGTCGCACTTACACTGAACTCACTGTAAAATTAAATACTTCAAGGTCACAAAAGAGCAATGGAAAATATAGTGGAACGCTTTAACTGATATGTTATAAATGGAACTTGGTCTTGTATTATATTTGGTACAACTATTTTGTAATAATTGTTATTATAAATTTAGTTGAAATGTTAGATTTAATCTAATTTGGCACCTTCATTAACACATAGAGATACGTATTTCGTGAAACAATGAGAAATAATTCAATTAGTCTGCTTATTGACTGCCTGGAGCAATTTACCTCCGTGAAGATAACACAAGAGCGATTTCATCAACGCGATAAGGGCCTGCGATTACGACAGGTTGACATGATGATCGTACTTAATAATAAGGCTTGTTTCATCCCCTAATAATAATCTAAAAGTTTTCCAATATTCCCGCGGGACTAACAACTGCGCCGTCAAGAGGTTGAAGACAATATGCCATTGCAGTCCCTCTGAAACTAACTTTCGGATTCTTGACATAGGAATACAAATACCTTTCTAAAGACATTGTTGTTTAAATAGTCAGTTGAGGCAGAATGAACTTCAATAACGAAGTGGAAAGTGAGTTGTAAGTTATCTTTTTGGGGTAGGGAAGTTTATTTTAAAGGGGCACCAATAACAGAACACGAATTCGTTGGTCATATAGTCAGCAAAGTTCACTTCGTTGGAATCTGAAAATTAACCTCAGTATAGTAAGTCTTTATTTGCAGATAACAACTATTTTTTGAACTTTTTCATTCATAGTTTGTGATTTTGATGATAATATAATAAAAGCTCTGTGTAGGTAATCAAAAAAAAATAAAATCGGCCAAGTGCGAGTTGGACGCGCGCACGAGGGGTTCTGTACCATTGACTATGCCCCCCTTAAATATTTATTTTATTTTAATTTCATTATTTATTCTCAAAGTAAAAATATAACTGAGTATTTTGTGAATATTTCAAGTGCCTACCTGTTACCTTTATTGATATAGAGCAAAAATAGGCAAAAAATGGCGTTTTTTGTATGAGAGCCACTTTAATTATTTATTTTATTTCAATTTTATTTATTATTGAAGTAAAACTATAATTGATTATTTTGTGAATATTTCAAGTGCCTACCTGTTGTCATTATTGATATCGAGCAAAAAAGGGCAAAATAATCGCGTTTGTTGTATAGGAGACCCCTTAAATATTCATTCTATTTTGTTTTTATAGCAGAAACAGAAGTACATAATTTGTGAAAATTTCAACTGTCTAGCTATTGTGGTTCTTGAGATACAGCCTGATGACAGACAGACAGACGGACGGACAGACGGACGGACGGACGGACGGACGGACGGACGGACGGACGGACGGGCGGGCGGACGGACGGACGGACGGACGGACGGACGGACGGACGGACGGACGGACGGACGGACGGACGGACGGACGGACGGACGGACGGACGGACGGACGGACGGACGGACGGACGGACGGACGGACGGACGGACGGACGGACGGACGGACGGACGGACGGACGGACGGACGGACGGACGGACGGACGGACGGACGGACGGACGGACGGACGGAGGACGGAGAGACGGAGGGACGGAGGGACGGACGACGGACGACGACGGACGGACGGACGGACGGACGGACGGACGGACGGACGGACGGACGGACGGACGGACGGACGGACGGACGGACGGACGGACGGACGACGGACGACGGACGACGGACGGACGGGTGGACGGACGGACGGGCGGACGGACGGACGGACGGACGGACGGACGGACGGACGGACGGACGGACGGACGGACGGACGGACGGACGGACGGACGGACGGACGGACGGACGGACGGACGGACGGACGGACGGACGGACGGACGGACGGACGGACGGACGGAGGGACAGGCGGACAGACGGACGAACGAACAGACAGCGAAGTCATAGTAATAGAGCTCCGTTTTTACCCTCTGGATACAGAAAGCTAAAAATGATAGTTATCGTGAGATAACCAGGTATGTATTAAAAAGCAGTCACAATGAAATAAATTGACAATGTTTGTGAGTAATAAAAAGAAAAAGAAAAAGCAAATCAGAAAAATTGAATGAAAAAAATTTTTGTAATGAAAATGAACATTTTATTATCAATTAATAGAAATATATGAACTGACTAAGAAGTTAATCAATACATCGTAACTTAGTAATGATTGGTTAGTAGCAAATAGAGTACAAAACATATAAGATATTCAATTTTATGTCTCAGAAAAACTGCTTCAATATTGGTATTGTCGATCTTACTGGATCATATCTTACAATACCTGTTTATCATAATACGAAAAGATAGTAGGTTATGCGTAAAAATTACCAATTTTCCACTTCAAAATCGAACGTAATAATTATATAATAACACACTGATATTATACTCATATATTTACCTATATATAGAGTACCTTAGTAAAATTTTACACTGGTCATCATCATGTGCCGTTACAACCCTGCGTGGGTTTTGGCACTCTTAACTACTGCTCTCCATTTACGGCGATCCAAAGCCATTGTTTTCCAATTGGCGATCCCCATCTTCTCCAGGTCTTCTTCCACGCTCTCTATCCATCTTTTCCTTGGTCTACCTCTAGCTGGTTTTCTTCCATCCTCTTGTTAAATACTTTTTTGGCCGTTCTGTCTTCATTCATTCTTATTACATGTCCTGCACATCTAAGTCTTCCTGCTTTAATTACTCTCACAATTGTGTCCTCACCACGAATATCCCTTAGTTCCATGTTCATTCTTATCCTCCATCCATCTGCTTCTAGTACTGGTCCATGATATCAATATTCTTCTCTCAAATATATTTAGCGTGAGTTCATGCTTCGCCGTTAAGGTCCATGTTTCGCTTATGTGCATAACTATAGGTCTAATTATTGTCCTGTACAAGCGGAGTTTTGTTGCTCGAGTCAGTAGTGTTGATTTAAATAGGTGCTTTAGTGCAAAAAAGCCTCTGTACCTTGCAATACCCGCAATTTAATCTCCTCTACAATATCATTTGATATGTTGAGTGTGGAACCTAGATACTTAAAGGACTGGACTACTTCGAAATTATATTCATCCATGGTTATGTTCTGGCCCACTCGTGAACGTCTTTGTCTATCTAAGGCTTGATATTTTGTTTTGCTCTTGTTCACTTTCAGGCCTATTTTACTTGCTTCTTTGTCGAGTTCTACGAAACTTTCTTTGACAGCCAGTACGCCTCTTCCCAAGGGGTCGATTTCATCATACAAATGCTTGTAATTGTTTAGATGTATTTAGGATTGTGCCCTTCCAGTTCATGGAGAGGGTGCGTATTACTTTCTCAAGAGCTAAATTAAATAGCATGGTTGACAGGCTCCTTGTCGTAACGCGGTTTCTATAGAATATCTCTAAAAATTTATTTTGTACTAGCACCTGGCCTTTTGTGTCCTTCACTGTCATTTTAGCTAGTTTTCTTAGTTTCTTAGGTATTCCAAACTCTTCTAGAATGTTCCCCAGTGCTTTTCTGTCCACGGAATCTTAAGCTTGTTTAAAATCGGTAAAAAGTTGGTGAATACTTGTATTGTATTCCCACGATTTTTCCATTATTTGGCGAATTGTAAATTCAAAATCAAACGTAATAATTATATAATAATACACTGAGAGTATACTCACATATTTACCTTTATATAGTACCTTAGTAAAATTTGAAAACACAGGTACTTACATGAATTAATCATCTGTATCCTCATCATCTACTGAATCACAATCATAATCACAATTAATCCTTTATTAATAAAATAATAATAATGCAACAATATATGAATATAACTGATGCGCATGCTTATCATATCTGTCATTACGTTATAACGACATGGACTATACTAAGTACTCTTATTGGATGTCGTTTTTCAATTTTGAATTCAACACATGTTAATCCTCTCATCTACATCTCAACTTTTTAAGAATGAATTTTCACATCTCAACCAACTGCCTGATCTCTTCTAATCCGAACACTCACTAGAAAGGATTACCATTTAAGTTAGGTTAAGTGGAGCTTTCCCTTTCACACAAAGTGGCTTACCTCAGTATTCTCAGTATTACAAGGTATTTCATGAATACAAGATGAAGAAAATCACGACGGCGTAAGGAATATAAATGAAAATAAGCTGAAAATTCAGAAGTTTCAAGAGCTGTGAACGTAAAAGAAAGTCCTATTTCCCAGAGGTGTAAAAGAGTCAAGTGCGATGAATAATTTTCACCTTCCAATGTGTTGAAGTTTGTATTTTGTGCGGCTAATGGAACATAGATTACTTTGCAGCCTCCTACCGCAAGCAGATGATCTCAAAATGTTTTTTGAGATTTGTATGTAGTCACGGCAATAATTTAATCAATGCGACAAAAATATGTCACCGGAAGTAGGGATCTTCTGTGAAATAGTTCATATTGAAACAATGGTTAACAAAATAGTTATTTATGTACCAAGTGTGTTATATAGATCCTAACGCCCGGAGGGAAACATTCGGCCCGAGGGCCTTTCGCCCGAGGGATGAATGTTAGGATTTTAGGATCTAGTAACGCACGTGGTGCATACAAGATTTAATTTTTCACGAAAAAATTATTTTATCATAAAAAAAAATTGATTTTGAAATCGGTTCATTGCTTCTATACTTTCGATTTTCCTTCTGACAGTAGGCATGTCGTTTGTTGATATTTTCACATTTGTGAATATTTTTGTCATCATATTTAGTGAATGTCATTGCTGCTTTCTTTGTGTAGTCTTATAGAAATAATGGGAATGAAAATGAATTTACCCAAGAATATCATAGAAAATGCTGCCAAAGCTGTGAATAATTCATTGCCGGAGAAATCCAGAGTCGTATACGACAAGTATTATGAAGTATTTAATCAATGAAAGTTACTTCATTTCTCCTCGTACAATTAGCGGGCGTTATGATCCATAACGCGCGCCCATTACGCCCTAGGGCATAATGAGTGTGTTTATAGCAACCGTATCCAAGGTGAAATAAACATATAATATACAAGTGAAAAATAAAAAAAATTACACGTTTATTTGATAATACACGTTTCGGTGAAACTTCACCTTCTTCAGATGCTGAGTCCAAAATGATTACATTTCTTTGATATATCCAATACAAGAAATAAATAAGTAACAAATTGGGGATAAAAGGCAAAAAGAAAGATGGTTACAAATAATACTAAGAGATGTAATTTCATTATAAACTTCTAGTTAGGTAGTTCCGTAATTTTCAGAAGATTAAGATAAAATCTAGGAAATTTGGTTCAATTCCCTTACTTTCATCATTTAATAATTTGAAGTCGAAATTGAATGTGTGATTTTCTTGTATTACATGGTGTGCATAATATGAATACGACTTGATTAACAAAGCTACGTTTGTGTTCTGAAATTCTGTTCTCAAAGCTTCTGAAACTTTACTAGTGTAAAACTTATCACAATCACCACAATTAATTTTATACACTCCTGATTTATTGTTTCTGTGAACATTCGATTTATTATTTTTTATTTTTTCTCCTAAATTATTTCCGGTGCGGTAAGCAATGTTGAGATGCTTGGATAAAAGTGAATTTGTCTAATCGCATTCTTGAAAATCTTTTAATCTATCATATTGTCTATCATTTTCGGAATATCTTACATGAATTTCTAATCAATTGCAATCATTTGATATTCACTATGCGATAATAATAAAAATTATACTTTCATAAATTATGTTTTCGTATTTTTCTTAACTAGGTGTCTCAGAAATTTTGGTTTTTAATACTTTAATTTAGAATTGAGTTAGAGAGTGAAATACTGAGGCAAAATTTCGATTCCTGCTTTTCTATGGTTGATATTTGGGCATCCCTGATAGGCTTTGAAATTTTATATACTTCGAATTTCAATCATGTGAGCTTGTCATAAGAATGCGTATATCGTCATGGATAAAAGAGAAATCCAATTTAATTTGCTTTAAAAAAACTGTGTCATTTCTACGAAATTGAGAATAAAATGAATTGGATCTGAAAACACGAATTTTCAGTTCAACGATTACGTTGAGATGGAGTAGATTTGGCGGAACAATATTTTACGTCGGACGCAAGCCTCAAGCAGTAGATTTTGTGAAATTGAATTTCTTTTCGAATCCTCCTTGAATATACTTCGAGCTAAATTACCTATACTTTTAAGAATGAGCACTATGCCTTCGTGTATCAAATGAGAGAGAGAAAGATAACTTTATTGTCATATAAAATTACAAAATTTTTTAGACAAAGCACATATAAGAATTAAAAATAAAACTAATCAAACAAAACACATTTTCAATAGTTGGACAAAATAAGAATCTATTAAAATAGAAGAACAAAACAGAAAAACAGAGTCAATTATAAAAAACATATAATAAGAATCAACATATTTGTCAATTGAACTAATTATACAGATATAAAATTTTGTATATTAGAAAAAAAATCAAAAAACATTAAAAAATATTAAGACATGTTGCCGCCGTGAAATTCAGTTCACTCTACTACTGAGTAGAATTGGCTCTCCAAAAAAAAAGCCTTAGTCGAACTTCGGAATTATTTGTATGTTCTTATAGATTTTAGCTCCAATGGTAGTTGATTGTATAACTTTCCAGCATTGTAGGTAAAGGAGTTTTTTGTTAAGACAGAGGCGGGTGCTATTAAATAAATATTGGTATGTGAATTTCTTGTGGGATATCTATGATTTGGTCTTTCTGAAATGTTATGAATGTGTTTGCGAACCGAACAGACGGATTCGAATATGAATACTACAGGAAGAGTCATAATTTTGAATTTTTAAAGTAGAATTCGCAATGTGTCCTTCTGCTCTGATCAAACATTTAACGAATTTCTCTTTTTTGCAATCTGAAAACAGACTCAAAGTGGAAGAGGCTGCATGAACCCCAATAAGGCAAACAATAACGAAGGTGAGATTCGAATAAAGAAAAGTATGTCGATAACGCAGCAGAAATTGAAAGCTCTCTAGAAAGCGTTTTAATGGCGAAACATGCAGAAGATAATTTTTTTGTTAATATGTCTGAATGAGTAGACCATTTGAGCATCACACATCAATAAAGAGACCTAAAAACTTCACTGAGTTCACTGTTTGAATTATGTTATTCTTTGGGGTAATAGGTTGTAGGGTTCATCTGTAAGACATTACTACAGTTTTATCTGTGTTGAAACAAAGTCCATCCGAATCAGACCAGGCCTTAATAGCCATCAAATCATTACTTATGATTGACTGTAAGGCTTGCATATCAGAGTTACCCCAAGTTACACTGGTGTCATCAGAAAACAAAGTAATTGTACCACTTATTTTCAAGTCCACAATATCGTTGATGAAAAGAAGAAAGAGAATAGGACCTTAAACCGAGCCCTGAGGTACCCCACTGTCTCTTGGTAGATTTATTGAATTCTCACCATTTGCTCATACTATTTGTACGAGCAAATACGTATTACTTTATTTGAATTATTGTTGAAGTTTAATTCACTTTTTCGACTGATAATATCTAATCTATACAGGTTATCTCAAATAAAACGGTCCACTTGAATATTTAATTTAATATAAAGTAATGAAAAAGAGTTCTACGCTCCACGATTGGCCTTTCAAATCGTAAATCATGCAGACCTACTAAGATCAGAATATATTGTATTGACTCAGGCTTCCCTTATTATATATCAATTATGTATACATGTTATCACAGAACATGAATCTACTTTTGAAAAAAATAAAGAAAAACATAGTTTTTACACCCGTCAGAAAGAAAACTATTTTTTACCAGTTGCTAAGTATCAGTTAACCTATAAATCACCTAATTATAATGCACCTAGATTGTTTAATGCTCTTCCAAAGGATTTGAAAAGTTGTGGATCCACTAATATAATCAAGAAAAAGTTGACGCATTTTTCTTTACATTATTATGGCTGACATAAATAGTTATAACTTTATAAAGAAATAAAAAACTAACTTTTCACAGGTTGAAATACAAATCTATTGAGTAAACGCGTTTCGTCATAACATTGACTTCATCTCGTACTAAATTATGGTATTACAAAACAATCTATCTATACGAAAAACTGAACATAACAGAAGGGTTCCTATAGAAACTTATAACAATAAGCAATTCATTCAGAGTTATTGGTAGGTACATTGAACATATTAAGGAGGGGAGAAGGGTTTACTTCAATCTGGTCATTAACTAGGTTTCCATAGTATTTATATTTATTGATGTATAGGGATTCCCAACAGTTTGTTTTGTGGAGACTATTTTCTGATACTATAATAAATATTATGTTCGTGATTAAAGGTATGGTTTTCTTCAATAAGATGGCACTCATAATTAGACTCAGTTTTCTGCTCAATATAGCTACGTTGGTGTTCGTGTATTCGAGTTTTGAAATTTCTAATTGTACGTCCTATATAGAATTTTTCACAATCGTTACACTTTAGTCTATAAACACCAGTGCGTTCATCTCTATGAATTTTTGATTTGTTGTTTTTAATTAATTTTCCAATGCTATTGTTGGTTTTATATGAAAGTTTAAAATTTTATTTATGAATAAATAATTTCAGATTTTCGGAAGGTTTGCCCAACTATGTTAAACTGTTAAATACTGTACTTTTCTTGGATATAAGTGGGTAAACTTCTGAAATTGCCATTTTGTATTTTTTCCTCTGAATGAGACTGTCTATCATATTGGGTGAATAACCATTATTCACTGCTATTTTTTTAATTATATGCAAGTCCTTCCGACAATTAGCTTCGGACATTGGAATTTTGAAAAGCCTATGAATGATATTATGATAAGCGGCTAACTTATGTGAAATTGGGTGTAGTGATGTGTTATGAATTGTAATATCTATAAGAGATGGCAGCAATAGGGAAAAATAGGAACATCGATTTATATTTTTACTTGTTTGGTAATTGCCAGCTCTTCCTTGTTCTAGGTAATTATCAACATTTAATTTTCAAATCCATGTCATACATCGTATGAAAGTTTTTGTCAACACTGAATGTAAAATCGAGGAGAAAACATAAATATTTTGAATTTTCACATTTAAATGCTCAACTTGCGCACCCAGTAGTTCCTGGCTAAGAAATAGCCTGTCTACAAAAGATTCATCCTCGAGGAAGTCACGCTGATGGTAAATAATAATATCGAAACAAAGGGTATGTGGTTGTTAGTTAAAACCAAGTTTTTCAAATATTTGTTTAGTTGTTATATTTAAATATGAATCTAAACTTTTCTGTTTTGTTAATACTGGTAGAGGAAATTGCTTCAGTTGATTTGAATCTGACATCTGTGAAGATCACAGAAATGTATCAAATATGTCAGATTCAAATCAACTGAAGCAATTTCCTCTACCAGTATTAACTGGAAAAATCATGTAGCGGTATTGAGCGGTAAACTCTCTTCGTTAAATTTTGCCATAAGGCAACTTAAGAACTATTGTGACCTGAATATCTTAAAGATGTATTATTATGCTTCAGTCAACTCGGCGCTGGAATATGGTATACTTTGTTGGGGAAATAGTACCAATGCGGATTATGTTTTTAAAATACAAAAGAGAATTGTTCGTTCAATTTTTGGTCTCACTAGATTAACGTCATGTCGTAATTTTTATAAGAGTAATTTTTTAACTGTACCCTGTATGTTTATTTATGCTTGTGTGATCTATATTAAAAGAAATTCATCTTCTTTGGTTAGCTGTAGTGATGTGAATCAATATAGTACAAGGAGGTCTACCTCGCAGTTGCTTCATGTTCCTTTTACACGTTTAACTCAAGTACAAAGGAGCTGCAATGTATTGGGTATAAAAATATTTAACCACCTACCCGACAAAATTGGAAAAATCGATAATCTTAGGCCTTTCAAATCAGCTGTTAGATCACTACTTTTAGATAGAGTATTTTATTTCGTTGACGAATATTTTACAGAAGTATTAATGTGATTTTGTGATGTTCTTTTGTTAGTATTTGTAATGATATGTTTACTATTTCATTGTAAATACCTGTGTAGTGTCACATTAGTATGTGCAATTTTTCTGTTGACACTTTCCCATATTACTTTTATGTAATCAGAGGAAATAAACTTATTATTATTATTATTATTATTATTATATTGAAGATGTTTTAGTTCATTTATCTTAGCTTTTTTATAGATTCCATCGCCAAAATTTTTTCCTGTGAGTTTGAAGCTATAGATCCACCGGAGGATTATTGAGGAACATTCTATTGCTGAATGTTTATCCATGTTGCCAAAGGTAGAAAATTATGGTAACATATATAAATTTCTTGTTTCCACTGAAGCAACTAAAATTGTCAATAGTTGCATATTATTTAGTAAAAACAATCAACATTTGTTGCCGAAACATAAAGAAATTTGAAGTAACATTAAGGAACATTTTGGAACATTCACGGGAACAAGCAACAGCAACAAAAATGTTCCTCCGGTGGAAACGTAGCTATATATTAATTCATTTTCGTACTTCACTGCACACTGAAAATCTGCGACAGGAATGTTCACTAGTTGCGTTCTCGATACGTTTCCACTGCGATAGCAACACGGATTTTTTTATACATGTTCCCTATTTTCTTTTGAAGTTTACCGCTCAAAATGGAAACCGGCGACAAGTAAGAACAGTCAACAATTGTTTCCGAAAGATAAATAAATTTCAAGGAACATTTAGGAAGATTTTTGAGCATTTACGGAAACACGCAACAGCAACAAAAACGTTCCTCCGGTGGCATCGTAGCTAGAAGGGTGACAAATAGAAACAGTCAACATTTGTTGCCGAAACATAAGGAAATTTTAAGTATCATTTAGGGATATGTTTGATCATTTTCAGGAACTCGCAACAGCAACAAAAATGTTTCACTGTAGCTTAATATCTTTAATCATTCTATAGTGAATATTTATCGATTCATTGAACCAAATAGCCTTTTTAGAAAGGTAAGTACCAAGCAATGTATAAAACATAGTGAATACATATCCTCGTTTTGTTTCCTGAAAGTGTTCGCCGTGAAAACTGGGAAAACATGGTGTTGTTTCCAAAGATATTTCTTATTTGAATTTCAAATATACTGTTTCCACGATAAAAACGTTTACATAAATGGATGAGCTCTAGTTTCCCTATTCTATTTCAGAGAATAATATAGTAATACTATCAACAGGTAAGGAAAATTCTCTTTTCTTCCAGCCTTTCAATGCGCATTTTCCAGCAATTGTTTTTCTTCAATTTCTCGAACATTTGTGTATCATTAGAGGCGCAAATTATAGGGTTTGTCGGTATAAAAACAAAAGGGATGAAAACCCTTTGATGTTCTCGAAAGTGTGGTAATTTGATATTTGTTTTATAGAAAGAATAATAGGAGACAACAATATTTACTCATATATAATGGAAATATTATGAGTTATTCATTTGAAATAAATTACCTATTCGTGCAATCGAAATACGGAGTTTATTTAGGCATACATTAATGTAATGTCACCTTTTTATGACTGTCGATGATTACTTGTTTCATTCTTTTTTCCAATGCCACAAAAGCATTGTTGTAAAAATTCTTTCTTTTTTTCTGTTCGACATCTAGTTAATCAACATTTGCTTTTTTGTTAAAATTTTTCAGCAATCTCAGAAAAAAATTGAGTTCTCGCAAAAATGGTAAAAGTTATAAAAAATTTGCTGATAGAAAAAAGGAGAGGTTTGTTTTTTGCAAATATCTAAGAAACTAATTGAGATTTTCGATATACAAACAAAGATTCAGAAAGTGTAGAAAATTTCCTGAAAGGAAGACCTTACTCCCGGAACTGTACGACCAATATTTATAATTTTTCCAGGGAGTCAAAAATCAGCAAAAAACGGGTCATTTGGCTTGCGCAAGTCAGACTAATTTGGGACACTATTAGTAGAAATTATTTAACCATATGAAATATAAAAATAAGAAATGAAAAATTCAGACACTTATTGGATAGGTGAATGAACAATAATCAAAAAATTTTATCTCGATTTTTGAATCAGTTAAAAATTAGTTAATTGATCAATTTTAGCTGCTTGAAAATGAATATTTCGTGATAACTGTTAAACTATAGATGTGAGATTTATTCCTTTTCTTGGAGCTATTACTGAAAGGCTTCAGAATAGATCCCCGTGAAGAATATAAATACATTTTTATTTTTCAGTTTTTTATTAACAAACCCCTCTTTTTTTTCTCTCAATAAATTGTCAATTACTTCTACAAATTCTTTGTTTTTTCACGAGCGGAACTTAATTTTTTCAAAAAGTATCTACAAGCTATTCCAAATCGAAAAACATGCTTGCCCATATTTTTCCGAGACTGCTGAAAAAGGTTGAACAAAAAAGACTAATCGGTGTTCATTTTCAATTCTTGAAGAAATCATTATAGTGATAATAATGTAGGTATAAATTCATTATTGTACACATAGCTTATTGTGTTATTTTAGTTGGTTTATACTTCTTACATTTGTGAATCGTTTACACAGGCAATATAAATAAATTTCTGTATACTTTCAATTTGATTCAGTGAAATAAATATAATCAACTTTTTTTCTTACAAAATGATTAAAAGACATCAATTATTTCTATTCAGTCTTGAAATTATTCAAACAAAGAACAAAAATGAGAATTATGAGTCATTTAACCTATCAAGTTTTGTCATCAAGAGACCTCAACTTTAAAGTCTATAAAAGAAAATGTAACAAGCATAAAATATCGAAGCCAATATCTTTCGACAACACTTTACGTACGCATTTGATAAAGTTTCTTAAGCCTCGATTCACTGTTTCAGCATTTATTCCACTTAGTTTGTTCCAATTATTTTTTGTATGTTGGAAGTAGGCAGGGCAATCCGTTTCGATCGATTGCGACTAGGGGTAACCAAAATGATCACATACCTGATTTAATCTATTGAGAATAGGGGTGACCAAAATACTCACATAGCTGATATGGTATCTAGGGATAACTACAATGCTAAGAAGTTTCAGGTTGAAGAAACTGATACGTGTAAGAAATTGATCAATTTTTATAATTCTTGCAATATATACTCATGAAAATATTGAATTCCAAAAATAATTGAGGTATCTTTTTTATTAATAATGATAAATTTCAAAAATTATGTGCAAAATGGCGTAGGAGCCATATCAGAATGTATGTAAAATCAATTTTTACTACACGATATATTTTCATTATTCTCTCACCAGGGTGAACTATATATTCCTAAGCTTTTCGGTTTAATATTAATTTACTAATTATAAATAAATAGAGCAAATGATAAATTCTAGTAAGGCCAATTAAAAAAGACAACATGGAAGATTTGAAGAAACAATGAAGATATGTATATATTTATGAACTTATTTGTCTTTTTTTAGCAACAACAGGTCATTAGAGGTTAAAAACCGATATTATTGAACAAATATAGTTCAAATGAATGTATATATATAAATATATATATATATATATATATATATATATATATATATATATATATATATATATATATATATATATTTATATATATATATATATATATATATATATATATATATATATATATATATATATATATATATATATATATATATATATATATATATATATATATATATTTATTCATTTATTTGAATTGTTGTTGCCCGTGAACTATTTTTAATTTTTTGATAATTATTAGCTATAACAGGCTTGGTGAATCTCAACAAAACTCGATTTTATTAAAAAACTCACGTTTCGCTACGACATTCGCAGCTTTTTCAAAAAAGCCACGAATGTCGTGGCTAAACGTAAACTTTTTAATAAAATCCAGTTTTGTTGAGATTCATCAAGCCTGTTATTGCTAATAATTATCAAAAAGTTATATGTATATATATATATATATATATATATATATATATATATATATATATATATATATATATTTTTATATATATATATATATATATATTTATATATATATATATATATATATATATATATATGTATATATATAGTCAATTTATTTTACAGCTGCTATAAAGTATCCTAATAATAATTTCCAAGCTTTCGTCAATGTTTATTGACTTCTTCAGGGCTAAAATTACAAAATCAATATTAAAACAATCAAAATGATGAACATCCATCAAACTTATATTATCACATACACAAGTTTGTTAGAACGAATTTTTCTAGAGTCGCAACATTTAGTTAGTTGAAAAATTCGTTGTAACAAACTTGTGTATGTGCTTATGTTTAGTTGTTTTTAATCTCACAGATAATGTAAGTTTGATCGATGTTCATCATTTTGATTGTTTTAGTGTTGATTTTGTAATTTTAGCCCTGAAGAAATCAATAAACATTGACGAAAGCTTGGAAATGGTCTAAAGAGTATTATTTCATATAATTGAAGGCTGAACTACCCCGTTATTATTATTAGTATATATATATATATATATATATATATATATATATATATATATATATATATATATATATATATATATATATATACATATATATTATATATCTTATATATAAAATTCTCGTGTCACAATATTAGTTACCTCACTCCTCCGAAACGGCTTTACTGATTTTTACCATATTTTATATGCATATTCAGTTGGTCTGGGAATCGGCTACTACCTTTTTTTTTCATACCCCTAAGTGATAAGGGTTGTTCACGCTTAACATTTTTTTTTATTTTTGAACAAGTTTTTTTGTTTTTATTTTTCTGTAATGTAACATCAAAAAATACATACAACCCTTTTTTCCTTACTCTTTTATCACCAACCCCTATTTTTTAATAGTCGTTTTAGTAATTTAATCATTTTTCATCCCGCTCGATAACTGATCAATTATCGTCTTTTTTGTAAATGTTTTTCACCTTATTTCGATTGAAATTTCCCTGAGCTTATGGCAAATCTAAAATCTACTATATAAAATTCTCAGATAGATTGATAGATAGATATAATGATATAGATAGATAACTATCTAGATAGATATATAGTTAGTTAGATAGAAAGAGATACATCGGCAGATAGATAAATAGACAGAAAGATACATAGATAAAAATAATATATATAATATATATATATATATATATATATATATATATATATATATATATATATATATATATATTCAGCAACGCGTGGTCGTCGCGGCGTCCGTCACAATGCGGAGGATACATTTTTATTAAATAACGTACTCTGTAGTGCAAGTTGCTGTGTTCTCGCGGTCCGCATAAAAGGGGGCGGCGGTCCGGTATATATATATATATATATATATATATATATATATATATATATATATATATATATATATATATATATATATATATATATATATATATATATATATATATATATATATATATATATATATTATATATATATATATATATCTATAGATATATATATATATATATATATATATATATATATAGATATATATATATATATATATATATATATTGTAACGTTGTTGCTCGCGCACCAACGTTAGTGGTGCGCAAGCTGGTTATTCCACTAGAGGGGCAAATCCACTGCCTATATAACCAGAGCACCGAGAATGCATGTGGGAGTTCTCAGGAGGTACTGACTCCTTTGAACTCTCTCCTAGGCTGAGTATTGACAAGTCTAACTCCTGTCCGTCGGCAAGTATTGATTGCCGACAAATTCCTGAGACTGGGTATTGACCAGTCTCTTCCCGTTCCGTCCGACAAGTACTGATTGTCGGAAACCCTCGTAGGTTGGGTATTGACCAATCTATTCCGTTCCGTCCGACAAGTACTGATTGTCGGTGAATTCATATAGACCGGGAGCTGACTCGCTTGCAGTGGCCAACGAGGTTGACCAGCTGGCGGCGACGAAACCGACCCCGGTCCCCGTAATCACGTCAAGCAGAATCGCGGACCTAAGAACGCAGAGATCCAGCATATCCCTGCGCTTCGCTCCATCCTCGACTGACAAAGGACTGCCTGCGCACTGGAGGTGCGGTCGACGCAGCGAAACGAGACCAGAGCAGAAGCAGATGCGCGCTGGGTCAACTATTTAATTATTTGATCTCTGTTAATAATTTACTGTGAATAAACTTGTATATAACTAAAAGATACCTTCTTTATAATTCAGGAGAACCGACACGAAAAGTCCGTTACAAAATTGGCGCCCGAGCAAAAATTAGAAGATAATGATAGAATTACCAGACGACGATACAAATCATGGAAACCGATCGCAAGGAACCAGTTGGATATATCAACTCAGTAAGGTAGAATTGCAGAAAGAAGCGAAACGTCTCGGTCTCGATACCAGTGATAGAACTGAGGGGTTAAGGGCTTTTGTACGTCGACACATTAAAGAAAAATCTATTGAAGCAACGGCCAAATTAACGATAATGGCCGGAGGCGAATTTTGTTTTGAGTTTATAGGGTTATTTTCACATGTACTATAGATTATTTTTATAGGATCTTTTTGTTTAGTTTCTGTTTTATTATATGTGTATATACAAAAAAAAAAAATATATATATATATATATATCTATAGATTTATATATATATATATATATATATATATATATATACATCAGTGGCGGCTCGTGAGGTTTTGGTTTGAGGAGGCTACAAGAGGTGTTAAAAAATACACCATAGGCGAAAATTTTTAGGATTTCAAGGTCAACCGTCTTATAATTAGAAGAAAATCAAAGTAAAACAAGCACCCTAAGCTATCAATTTGTTTTCACTTTCGAGTGTCTACCTTGAGACCTACAACTCCTATTTACAATATTCACAAAAACTCTTCTCAGCCAATTAATCAATTCATCTATTCATCAAATTTTCAATTTCTTTCACAAAATAGGTACCTACCTATCTACTTAACGAATTTGTTAACAGCTGGTGAGAGCAAATAAAAAGTTATTATATATTTTTGAAGATTAGCGGGATTCTGCGATCTTTAACGTTAGCAAAATGATCTATAATATCCTCATAAAATTTTTTGTCTTTCGCCAAAAGTTTTACCAATTCTTTTTCAATAGACAACAAACTAATATTTTTCAAATGATCCTGGCTCATTGAATTTCGTAAATATGTTTTAATTCTCTTAAGAGTGGAAAAGGAGCGCTCTACGGAAGCCGATGTCACCGGGATAGAAACAATTAGACATAAGAGTTTATAAACTTGCGGTGAATCTTGATTCAAATCATTATCAAAAAGGTATTTAATAGTCCTCACATGATTTTCATTATGCACCAAAATTTCATTGTCATTATAAACAAACACAGTTCACTTTTATGGCCACCTTATCAAAAAAAGTGTATTTTTGACATAAATTTTCCAAAAGGTTATCTGGAAAATTAGCCGAAAATCCGGTTAACAAATTTTTATTGAGTAAGTCGAAGAAATGCAGTTCTTTCAAATTAGAGAACCTTATTTCTATTCGACCCCTAATAGTATCCTAAATTTCATAAAATATTTGCTTATAGTGAAGCTCCATATCTGCGTAACTGAATTTCTTTCGTTTTGGGCTAAATTGAGTCGTATCATCAGTAGTTGGAAATACAGAAAATAGTTTTTTAAAATAAACTTCTGCACGAAATTCTGAAATTTTTTCCAAAAGAAACTTGAGCCGATTTCGTGAGTAAATTACATCTGAAAACTTGTGCTGTAAGATTTGAAAAACTATTTCTGTTTGTTCAAAAATTAATTTAAAGATGTTTAAAAAATATATAAATTCCTTATCTTGTAAGTAAGATATAAATCCGCGTACTGTATTTAAAGTTACTTTATCGGTGAAAAATTCCTCACTTTCAACTAGGTACAGAATTAAATCCTCAAATCCTAAGCGGCCCCAAACAGAGACATTTTCACTAGTATAAAGTAGACACTGCCAACAAAATAGTTTAATTTTTACCTGTGATCCGGTTAGGCAAGGATGTCTCTCATAAATCCTTTTATTAAAACCGCGGTTTTGTTGTCTGTTACGCTGCACCAAATTGTTCAATTCAGGGGTAGGTCGCAATGTTTTTATCAAAACTTTATCCTCATAACTTAGTGGACTAAAGTTATGGGATAACAAATATTCCACTAAGTCACCATTGAAATTTTTGAAATTAACTTCAGTAACCAAACTAATTTTAAAACAATACGCGAGCAATATAAGTAAACACGCTGCTGTTTTCGGCTATTAGTAACTACGATCACACTACGATTCAATTAATGCTTTCCAACGAATTCACTCGATGTCACGCGAAATTCTATAGTTGTGATTGGTCGACATTGTATGAGACTGGGTTCCTATCCGTGTTGCCATTTACATCTGTTTTGCTTTTCTATTGCAATGAAGTATTCATTCGGAGTATTTGCACCGTTGTTAGCTTTTCTGTGGCAGGCATAATGAACGTTGAGAATATACCTTTCCATGCCTCCGCAGCGTTGCCACAAATCTTGAAATGAATGAAATGCAGTAAATGTAAATACCTTCTATCTTAATTAATAAATTATATTATATAATGTTCGTTGAAAGGAAGGTAGGTGCATAAAATAATATGATTTTGATTAATATGAAT
>JARQZK010003030.1:77500-181231 GCA_030704885.1 Cynegetis impunctata | reverse complement strand
TTTATGTGATCACCCTGGGGTACCACAAGGAGTAATAAAAACTTACATGCATGGAGGTCCAATCTTTTTTGCTTCCACGAACTTCCCAGGTGTAGATATATACGATTCTCCTACTTGACGTGCAAGCTTCCTCTTGTTTACTTTCCATTTTTCAGGATTTCTGGTACGTTTTTTACATTGAGTTCTCTCACTTTCAGATTCTGATGACATCGTTTTATTTTGTTTTATCATTATATTTTAGAGGATATTTTACTAAAATAACTAAACACATAAACAACAAACACAGTCGAGTAGCAGCGAAAACAAACTAAACCGTTTGTCTCTGTCTGTGATTACGATTTAATGTCAACAAATCTCTCCGCTGAGAATAAGAACCGTACAAGTCCGGACTTGTACTGTTCTTAAGCTCAATGTTTTACGATAAACAATTATCGAGATCGATCAGCGTCAACACCTTACTTAGTGACTCTCATGATTTTTGTGGTTTTACCGGAGATTTTCTTAATATATAGTGACAAAGTTAACGGATAGTACTAATTATTGATCTGTGATTCGTTATATCGTGTTAGTTTGATCGAAAAACACCCGCATTAAATTGTTTTTCTTTTTCACTAACGAAACAATTCTAAATTATTCGGTTGCGGACGCATACAAAACGTATAGCGATATTTTTACTTGAGTACATGTGTTTATTCGATACCTTGCTATCAACATCTGTTTAGCGAGGGCCGATAAGGGATCTTCACGATGGCTGGTAAGCTGTGTTTCTGCTGCAAGAAATCATTTGAGGAACATCTGATCGTTGCCTGCAACTTGTGTCGCAATTGTTTTGGTAATTCCTGTGTCGGAACAAGTGCATCTGAGGTGCGAATTATCAACTCAAAGAAGGCCATATCGTGGTCTTGCAGGAATTGTGAAAAACTAGGAAATGATTTGAATTCTTTAAAGGGAGTTATTGTTATGCTTCAGCAGGAAATTAAAGACCTCAAGACTACATTAGAAAGTGTTCAAAATGATGCCAATCCTATGTTAAGTGACGAAACTTTTGAGCAAATCATGTTAGAATTTGATAATCGTCAACAACGTAAAAACAACATAATAGTTTTTGGTCTTCAGGAGCAGTCATCTGATCTTTCTGGGGAGGAATCTAGAATTCAGGACAATTGTAGAGCTGTTGAGGTTATAACTCACCTATCGCAAAATATCTCTAACATTAATGGCTTAAAGATAACACGACTGGGCAAGCCCAATAGGACCACCAATAAACCTAGACCTGTCAAGATAGTCCTCCAAAGTAGTTCCGATGTTCGATCCATCCTCAAACATTCTAAGACTCTTAAGAATAGTCCACAATTTTCGCACCTCTCAATTACGTCGGATAAAACACCCCGACAACAACTATTCTACCAAACTGTCAAGTCTGATATGGAAAAGCGCAAGGCTGACGGAGAGGTCGTCCAGTTGAAGTTCATACATGGAATTCCAACAATTGTTCCATTAAAAAACTAGCCTCGCCCAATTACAGTCGTTTTGGGATCAACTGCTTTTACCAAAATGTGCGCGGACTTAATTCCAAAGTAAATGACTTATTCTGTTCGGTGTCTGCCAGTGACTTCGATGTGATTTGTTTGAGTGAGACGTGGTTAAAGAATGGTGTATTTCAACTCTGAACTTTTTCCGGATGATTATTCCGTCTATAGATGTGACAGGGATCTTCATTCGAACGGGTGCTCTCTACCGGAGGTGGAGTTCTCGTGGCAGTCCATAATAGGTATTCATCGGAGAGCATTGATTTGTCGGCACTGCATGACTTGGCTCCATATATTGATGTAGTTGGCTGTAAAATTAAAGCTGGATCACTGATGTTTGTTATTATTGTTGTTTATGTACCTCCTCAAGTTGATATGGTAACGTATGATCTATTTTTTGACTGTCTCTCAACTATTCAATCCCGTACTTGATAAAAAACTGTTGATTATAGGTGATTTTAATGCACCTCAGTTTTGTGAACAATTCACCTTCGGATGGGAAATGTGTTGCTTTAGCAGTCTTAGCAGAGATTCTCAACCTTAATCAATTCAATAACTTGATTAATATCAATGGTAGACTACTGGATCTAGTTTTCTCGAATGTTGCTTGTCGCATCTCTCAGGATGACTTTTCTCTCGTGAGTGTTGATCCGCAACACCCTCCGATTCATTTCTATGTTTCTTGTAGGTTGGAACATGTTGTTTCCATGGGCGTGGTTCCTATGAACACTAGAGAATTCAATTTTCGTAGGGCTAACTTTCCGGTTATGTATCAAATGATAGCAGATACCACATGGGATGGGGTTTATGAGCCGATTCAGAGTGTCGATGTGACTTGCGATAAATTTTACGCAATATTGAATCATATATTTTTGCAAACTGTGCCTTATAAAATTAAAAGAAAAAGACGTTTTCCCTCCTGGTTTAATTCGACTATAACTGACAACATATTGAAAAAAGAAACTTCACTGAGTAACTTCAGGAAGTATGGCAGTGAATTATATTTGACAAGATACAAAAGTTTGAGAAAAGTCATTAAACATGATATTGACTTGGCTTATAAAAACTTCATACAGAGCTCGGAAAATAAAATCGTACAGGATCCCTCTTCTTTTTGGTCTTTTATCAATGAGAAGAAAGGTATCTCTAGAATCCCAGGTGAGATGAGGGATGGCGTGGTAACATATGATAAACCTGTATCTATCGCGAACGCCTTTGCTGAGTATTTCAGTTCGGTATATGATCCTGTTGTGAATCGTGATGCATGTTATGTGAATGATTCTGGCGATCAGGATGCAATATGTATTAATTTGATAACACGAAGTCAGATTATTGTTGCTGCCAAGAAACTCTCTAATAAGCTCACGTCTGGTCCTGATGAAATACCAAGTTTTATTGTAAAGGATTCAATCTCTATTTTATCCAATTTTTCTAAGATTTTTGAAATTGTTATATATAATGTTATTTATGCATCCGTCAGGAACCATATCAAGATTGAGCAGCATGGATTCATGTCAAAGAGATCGTGTACAAGCAATTTAGTAATATTTTCTCAATATGTATTCGAGGTACTCGACTGCGCTGGTCAGGTTGATGTGATTTACACAGACTTTCAGAAGGCCTTTGACAAGATTGATCATGAGCTCCTCTTATTGAAATTGCGCAACAAATTTGGTTTTTCCGATGGCCTTGTTGAACTGTTTCATTCTTACCTGATTGACCGTCGTCAGTTTGTGCGGTTGGAGGGTATAAGGTCGTCTGAGTTTATACCCACCTCTGGGATACCTCAGGGATCGAATCTTGGGCCACTGTTATTTATACTGTTTGTGAATGATTTAATGGATAATATTGAATCACCGCATTTTGATGTTTGCGGACGATTTGAAGTTATACTATCAGATTCGTGCACCTGACGACCTGTGCTCGAACTTCAGCACGCATTAATTATGTTGTCGGTTGGTGTGAAGATAATTTTTTGAGTTTGAATGTGGTCAAAGTGTAATGTTGTGACTTTCACTAGGAAAGTGGATATATTGAGGTCTGATTATTCCGTCGGTGGTCGGGTACTTTCTCGTCTCGATAAGGTGAGGGATCTTGGTGTGGTGTTTGAATCAGAAATTCTCCTTTATTCCACACGTCTCCCAGCTTGTTTCATCTGCCTCGAGAATGATATGGTTTCATTATTCGCAATGGCAAGTATTTCAAGAAACTCTTCAAACTTTTATAAGTCTTTTTCATTCTCTTATACGTAGCAAGTTGGAATATGGTAGCATGATTTGGCATCCTATTTATTTTTGTCATCAATACCATCTTGAGGCTGTTCAGCAGAAGGTTCTTGAAGTTCTTTGGTTTGGAGGGAGACAAAGTTTATCCACCGAGAGGAGTTTAGTCATGAGGCATTGTTGAGTCGATTCAATGTGGTTTCATTGCAGGGTAGGAGAGAAATATTATGTCTCAAATTTTTATATAAATTACTGCACAACAGTATTGACTGCCCTTCACTCTTGTCTGCTCTGAGATTTCGTGTTCCGAGGCAAGCTTCCCGTAATATGGAACTATTCCACCTAGAGACTCCAAGGACGAACTTGTTAATGCAATCTCCCATTTGGTACATGGGGCATACATTCAATTCAGTTGCAAGTGAATGTGACGTTCAATTTGATTCACTTGCAGCTATTGTTAGGAGTTATGTACTTAAGTTGAATTTGAATCTGATGAATTGAATTAAATTAAGTTAAGCTAAGTAGTGTTTCCGTTACATCTTATATTATTTAATTATTATATTTTTTACTATGTAATTTTCTTTTCTCTTGTTATTGTTCTTGCTACTGATTTAAATAATAAATAAGCTTATTTTTTGTATTAGGTTTAGTTTCAGCTTTCGGGATACTGGTTGATATTACTTTTGCATTAATTTTGTATTGTCTCATTTAGTTCATATTAGTTTTTTCTTTTTGTCTCTGGCGCTGTGGTTTGATTTCTTTTCTATATAGCTATAATTTAATTATTTTCTGTAATTGGGTTTTATACCTGTTGGAAATAAAGAACTTATTATTATTATTATTATTATTATTATAAGCGTTGCCATACGCCTTAACATAGTGATATTTCTACTGTTTTTACACTCAATTGATGCAGCCTTGTATTAAAAACAAAATGGCTATGACAGGTCGAAATGTCAAATTTTGGACTTGTACTGTTCTTATTCTCACCGATTCAATTAGTTCATTGAGGTAAGGTAACTAGGTATATTGGTTAAAACTATCTACTATATACTACAAAAATGAAGAGAAATTAAATTTTGAATTAAATTCTTCTACTATTGGTATCCTTTTCAACGCCTGGTACTTTTTGTATAGTTTTAATCCTGGAGTTGTCTGATGATGTTCAACTCGGTTTTGTTAGAAATTACAGTCCTGGGTTTTTTATTTATAACTCCTGGAGTGTTTGCTTATAGCTCATGGGTTTTCTTGAAAATCTAATCCTGGGGGTTTTATTTGGAAATGTAATCCTGCGCGTTTTGCGCTTCTTACAGCATTCTCTTAGACTTAAACTTAAACTTAACTTAAAACTTGCCTTTACAAAATTATCTTATTATAACGTAGTTATCTCTTCAAAATTCTAATTCGAAACGAAGGATGCGGCACAATGCATTTTTCGACTTCTTTCATTTTACTCCCCTTTACCAAGTACCGTTTTACGGTGTGCCGCTGTGAAGCGGCACATATTGATTCATTTCGACCTACGAATCTTCTATGCTAGTTAATTAAAACGTGAATTCCTTTTAACCTGTGCACGGTATTTCATAACGTTACAAGATTTTTGAGTTTCGAAATGATTTCTGTAATGATATTTAAGATTTAAATAAAAGTCACTAGATTTGATGTAAATAATTTAGGTTGGTACGTCTGCCTTGTTGCTGCAGTAATTTATTACTTTTTAATTTTAATTATATGAATTAATCAATTTTAAGAATAACGGCATCATCTGACAGTGCCGAGTCCTGGTTGCTCGAACAACTTTTCTATTGTACATAACCCTAACATAAAATGAATGAATTTAAATATATAACCACAATTGCAGTGAGCAAGCTAAGAGTTTGTGTCAAACAATATATATAAATATTTGAACCTTGTATTTCTATGTTCGTAGGATATATCAGTTTGTATAAACCTCAATTTTTTGTGAGTATTTGTTGTTATACAAAAGTTTTAACTCATTAGTAACTGTGCCTTTTACAATTTATAGAATGTGATGAAGCAATAAAACATTGCGAAATATTGGCGCAAACAGCAAGAGTTTTCTTTCATTAAGAATTATATTGACCGTGGTTCCTTTCAATTATTCTTAACTTGTGAGTTGTTAGTACCAGCTTACTGATATATATATATATATATATATATATATATATATATATATATATATATATATATATATATATATATATATATATCGTAAATTTTGCACTTCAATTTTCGATAATTTGAAATTTTATTATCCTTTCACAAGTCTAAAAGGAAATGCGATTATCTATAGTTTCATGGCGTTAGATCATTCCCCCATGTAGTTTTCGTTTCTCATCGAATGCAATGTATGTATATATATATATATATATATATATATATATATATATATATATATATATATATATATATATATATATATATATATATATATATATATATATATATATATATACAGTGGCGTAGATAGCTTTTAGCGATGGGGGGGGATATGACTTAGTGCAAAATTTCATAAGTTTTTCTTCTAAAGGTCTATTCTTGTTGATAAAAATAATCTTTCATGTAGATAGTACAAAATAAGCAGAAAAATTGAATTAATTTGCAAAAAATTCAAACTATTTGAATTGGAAAAAAATTATCAAAAATTAGTGAAAAATTGAATTATATTAATTTGGATATATAAATCATAGAACATATTCTTTGGAAAATTAGAGAAGAAAATCTAGTTTTCGGCGTTTTTCGACATTCATGACTTCGTCAACTGTGATTCCAATTTCACGATGAATTGCCAGAGCAGCCAAACCTTTCAAAAACAAAAAGTTAGACAAACATGAGTTTTTAATTTGCAATGAATTTTATATATTCAGAAGGGTCATTACAAGTCCACTTCTTTTATCGTGCTCCTTTAAATCGTTTGTATTCGCTTCAAACGTCGATACCGACAGCATAGCTAATATTCTGAAGAACATATTGATATTCGAAAAATAAATTTCTAGGAAATCATCAAGCTCTATTATTGAATTTTTAGGCTTAACATCGCCTTCACGAATTAAATATTTCTTCCACACTTTCAAGTTACGAGAACAGCAGGTGTGGCAGTAAGAAATTTTCGATAAAACTTATCAGTTTTGATGAATTTATCAATGCTTTGTCAATTTCGTATAAATCATGCTTGAAAAACATAGAAAATCTTTCTAATATATTTAGTTTAGTCTAGTCTAGCTTTTTTGTTCAACTTTTTTCAGCAGTCTCGGAAAAATATGAGCAAGGTGTCATTTGATTCGTAATAGCATATAGACGTTTTTGAGAAAAATAAAAATTCTCTCGCGAAAATTGTGAAAGTAAACAATATACTGAAAAAAAGGGGGGTTGGTTCTTTGCCAATATGTTAAAAATTAATTGAGATTTTTGAAATATGAAAAAAGATTCGAAAAGAAGAGGAAATTTCCCAAAAAAAAGACCCAACTACTGGAACTGTAGGATCAATATTCATAATTTTCTCAGATAGGTAAAAATATGGCCGAAAACGGGTAATTTGGTTTGGGCAAGTCACGCCCATTTAAGGCACTTCAACAATTATTTTTCCATATTAAATATGAAAATTGAGGAATGAAAAATTCAGACAGTTACTAAATCGATGAATGAGCAATAATCCAGCGATAATAGCGATTTTTGAATTAGTTATGCAATAGTTAATTAACAATTTTTTGGTACTTGAACATGAAAATTGTAAGTGTGATAAATGTACACTATGGGTCTGAAATTATTTTTCATTCTTGGAGCTATTATTATAAGGCTTCAGAGTAGATTCCCATTGAAAAAATTTCAATTTTTCAGTTGTTTATTGACAATTTACGTAGGTATAGTTTTGGAAAATCAAAATAAATTTTTTTTTTATAATTTTAATGATCCGTTTTTTATTATCGAAAGCTACATGGAAATGGTTTTTTCAATATTCATCTCCTATTGTTCGAAAAATTGTTATAAACAAATGCGTTGTTTATAAGAGAATCAAGAAAAGAGAGTACTGATTAATTAAAGTGCGTAAATTGTTAATAAAAAACTGAAAATTTAAATTTTTTTAACAGGAATCTATTCTGCATTTTTTTGAAATTAACTCCAAGGAAGGAAAAAAGTATCAGATCTATAGTTTAACAGTTATTACACTTGCAATGTTCTTGTTCAAGCAGCAAAAAACTATTGCATAACCAATTGAAAAATTGCGATAAGAATGTTTTGTCACTGGATTATTGTTCATTTACCTATCCAGTAAGAACCTGAAATTTTTCATTCCTTAATTGAATATTTAATATAGTTGAACAATGTTTATTGTTAAAGTGTCCCAAATGGGCGCTACTTTCGCAAGCCATACTACCCGCTGTCGGCCGTATTTTTACTCTGAGAAAACTATAAATATTAATCCTACAGTTCCGGGAGACTTTCTTTTAGAAAATTTCCTTTTTTGTTATGTATTTAGATATCAAAAATATCAATTAGTTTTTGAGATAATTTTTTCTTTCAGTAGATTGATTATAAGTTTTACAATTTTCAAGAACGGAACTTAAATTTTTTCAAAAAATATCTTCATGCTCTTTCGAATCGAATGACACCTTGTTCATATTCTTCCGAGGAGACTCATGAACAAAACTGAACAAAAAAAGTACTTGTTGCCTAGACTATATTCTCATGATTAGTAAATTTTTCTCCAAGTCCAGAAATGGATTGAACGCTATCACAGAAAATTTTTATTTACTTCAAAATGTTATGGAGTAATTAAATTTTCAAAGCCAAAAGTTTCTCATATTTTGATACCTACTCTACCTCAAAAAATATTCGAAATATTAAATATTGATTGAAAATATTCTATTTAAACAGAAATTTAATCAGTCACTAGGAACAAAAAACGTGTGTGACATGGAAAATTTTATTAACCAAGAAGAAGTCAATCAAAACCTCTTCGCACTTCTTTTCTTTCCAAATTTTATACTACCTATACTATTAAACAAAACTGCTCGTCTTTTAGATATAATACTACACCATTAAACAAAAGTTCGAGCAGTTTTGTTTAATATTAAGTATAGTATACATTTTATAAAGAGAAGAAGTAAGAGGTGATTTCGGTTGACTTCTTCCTTTCGAAATGAAAATTTTCTATTAGACCCATTTCAACTTTTTTAAACAATTTTTTTGCTCAAAGTGACCGATTAAACTTACTAATTGAACATTGAATAGAATATGCTCAAAACTAATAGTTACTTCACCCAAAATTAGAAAAACGAGTCAATTTCTTGATTAATTATAATATTGAAATTATAAGTAGATATTGCACACACAATTGCACAGTCGTCACGAAAACATATCTACATGATTTTGATATAATCGCACATACATAATACCAAAAGAGGTGCTAGTACTTAATAAATTTCATGTATACTTAAATACGTAGATACGAAGACTTTTATTCAATTCTATTATAATTTTCGTAGGCTCATGGGGGGGGGGGATTGATCCCCTTGATCCCCCCTATCTACGCCACTGTATATATATATGTATATATATATAGATATATATATATATATATATATATATATATATATATATATATATATATATATATATATATATATATATATATATATATATATATATCTATATATATATATATATATATATATATATATGTATATATATATATATATAATATATAGATATATATATATATATATATATATATATAATATATATATATATATATTCATTCGAATTGTTGTTGCCTGTGAACTATTTCTAATCTTTTTGATAATTATTAGCAATAACAGGCTTGTTGAATCTCAAAAACTCGATTTTATTAAAAAGTTGACGTTTTCGCCACGACAGTCGAGGCTTCATCAAAACTATTTTTCCGCCACGAATGTCGTGGCGAAACGTCAACTTTTTAATAAAATAGAGTTTTTTGAGATTCAACAAGCCTGTTATTGCTAATAATTATCAAAAGATTATATATATATATATATATATATATATATATATATATAATATATGTATATATATAAAAATGTATATATATATATATATATATATATATAAATATATATATATATATATATATATATATATATATATATATATATATATATATATATATATATATATATATATATATATATATATATATATATATATATATATATATATATATATATACATTGCATGCGATGAGAAACGAAATCTACATGGGGGAATGAACTAACGCCATAAAACTATAGATAATCGCATTTCCTTTTAGACTTGTAAAAGGATAATAAAATTTCAAATTATCGAAAATTGAACTGCAAAGCTTCGATTTTACGAGCATACAACCTGCCAACTTCATATCCAGTTTATATTCGCATTCGTAAATATCGATGCAACTGCGCAAAAGACGGTTCTTTAAATAATCGAATAAATGTCCCGACTGCACAGAAATTAGAACTCTTCAATGCAGAATTTTGAAAGAGAAAATTTCAAAATCAAAAATGTATCCACATATTTTTCGCTGTTCTTCCATCGATATTCTATCAAAAGAATTATGAATGCATCTCCAAGAAAATAGCAGAATATTTTCATGTTATTATGTGAGAAATCTATAAATATTTATTCGGTGATCTAAAGGCTCATCTAAAGGCAAAAGGCACGGTTCAATTTGGTATTCCTAACCATAGATCAGTATTTGAAGGTTGTATATATCACAGAACTTACCGCACAAATACATTCCCTTGAGGCTTATATCTAAAAAACCACTGAAGGTATTAATTTTGCATAACTTTGTTCAGTTTTTCAATAGACAAACTCCCTTTTAGGCTTTTTTTCGATATTTTCGCTTCATGTTCATGCTTCGATTATATAAATTTTTTGCGAGTTTATGAGTTCAGCCTTTTATTCCCCGTTACTAGATATTGTAGATGTATTGAAATATTATGCAATATATTGTTTTTGTTATTATTAAATGATGATTTCGGATATTCCAAACACCTATTTTGACCTGATTGCTAGGGGTATATTATATTCATCATATGAATTATAAATTTTACAACATTTCAGAATAAAAAATATGTGGCTTAATCGAAAGCTTTCCTCATGGCAAAAGGTTGTGGTCGATGGGGCAAGCTCGGATCAGCATACTTGTAACGTCAGTGTGCTCCAAGGGTGTCTAGAAATAAAATTGTGACTTTCGCTGACGATAGTACTCCAACAGTATTCACCATCAACAAGAAGTTTATCGGTGCATCTTAATCTGGACATTAACTTGTTGAACAAGCTTAGTCTTTAGATAGCTACCTTAAGATCTCTACCTCTTGATCTTATAATTTAGTTCTTCTTCCAGTGCGTACCCACTAATGGATGTTTGCGATAACAATTTCCAGTGTTTCTTTATATTGTAACATTTAAATGTTCCAAAATATTAAAACTGCATATTCCGTAATTTATTCATTCAATTATCTCGGTACATTCAATTATAGCAAAACTGCTATTCCTCTGGTCTGTTCTCAAGTCCGACAGCTGAAATAAAACCATAATATTAATAATTTCTTTTGATTTGACTGTATTCCTCTAAGAATTCATATGTTACCAAAATAATATTTTTCAGATATCTTAAACGAATCTCGATTCAATTTGCTGGAATGTATGCATCGCCGTTAAATATCAGATGGCCGTAATTTTTTTGCGCTGTCGGAGAATCTGGAAGATAAGCAGAAGAGACAGAAGTCAAGTTTTACCGTTCGTTTGGGATAGAACGAAATTATCGTGTGAAGAAAAATTAACAAGAATAAAAGATAGCACGAGAATAATTAATTTGTTGCAGAGTTCTGGAAGACTATCTTTCAAAGAGTCATTCCGATAACCTGTACAATTAGTCCGAAATAGTTATAAACAGTGATAATCTCATTATTACTAAATAAAGTGCCTAAATGCCCTTGTGCTGGAAGTATTATTGAAGTACATATAGACGATTTTGATTGAAGATACCCCGATGACTTCCTCCCTTGTGGACTAATTATAGTATTTTTAAGAAGAGATACACTCACCTTGGGACCTGAGTCTTCTTTCTTCCAGAACGGTGTGCCGCCTGGTTAAGGCCAGTTAAACTCATTATTTTCTTTTCTATCTACGCACTCTTTCGGAGTGATTGATATTACGTTTATTTCTAACTTTTGTTGAACATTTATTACGCATAACCTGTTGAATTTGACATTCCTATTTGATATTCGTTTGTATGCCTGAAGATACTCTTTTATAGACTTAAGATTTGAACTTTCAATTTTTCACTATCATGCTATCGTCATCATTCACTCATTGTTGTTTAGTGAAGTAAATTTTTGTCAATACTTTCTGTATAAAATATAGTTTTAAGCACTATTTGCCTGTCTTTTTGTTTTGCTTTGGAAGAAAAGTATAATTCTATTATACGAGGATTTCTTGGTTATCCTCCATCATCTATTAAATAATATAAATATTTTAAATCAAATAAATAAACCAACTGGCGCTCAACTAATTTCTTTTCGGATTAAAAATATAAATCACGACCCAATAATGCTCCCGTCGAACAGCTAGCGTATGCAAGTGTGAAGAAATAAAAACGTTACAATCTCTTGCTATATTTATCAACGACTTCACATATATGTCCCACAGTCAAGACATTTTCTTACTTCCTACTCCTCTTCTGCTCTCAATCATACCATTGATTATCAGCTGCGAAAATTGATATCTTCTATTACGCTATCCTCCTATGTTCCTCTTCTTAACTGTTTCAAATAGTTCGCGTTCTGTGTTGACACGTCTAAGAAGTTCCCCATTCGTCAATTTCGCTGTCCAATATATCTTGACCATTCTGCGATATAGCCACATCTCGAAATGTTCTAATTTATTAATTGCAATCGCTTTCAGTGTCTATCCCTCCATACTATAATGGAGGACTGACAAAAAGTATCATTTTACTATCCTTTGTCTTAAGTCAAATGTCAAATGTCCAGTTTTCGAATAGCCAGGTACCGAGCTACCTGAACACATCTCTATGGGCATTGAGTTAAAGGCTATACTGGAGTTTTCTAATGTATTCAGGTTCTTGAAGATAATAATCAGTTTCTTGTTTTGCAGATTGATATTTAAACCCATTGATTTAGTGCGTTCTCCTACTACAGTAACCAGTAGATCGTGTATATTAATGGCAATCAATAGTGCGTCGTCAGCATAACGAATATTGGTAATTGAAGCTCCACTTACTATAATTCGCCTTCTAACGCTCCTTGAAAGAATTCTTTCGACTATAAATTAAATAACAGTGGAGACAGCAAACATCCACTCTGCACCTCCTTCTAATTTGTATGGTGTTCGATTTGTTCTTCTCTAGTTTAATTTGTGCAGAATCTGGATAGTTACTCTTATTGTCATCCAGACACTGGGAACCAGATTCTCAAGGAAAAAAAAACTTTTCTCATCGATCCTCAATTATTATTGGAAAACGTAATGATTAAGCCATAATCTACACTCTTTGAAAATCGTCGTTTACTCCAGTGAACCTGTCTCTCCACCATTGAATAGTTATCCATTTCGTGCGAAATATCTGTTTAAAACCAAGTAGATATTGCTGTTTTGAGAGGCCCAGCTCGTTCAGCATAGAAATTTTTCTTTAATACTTGGAGCTTTGTATCTATGCTCTCCAAGGACCTACTTAACTCAATTGAATAAAGAGTATTGAGTATTATAGATGACCCGTCATTAACCGTTCATCCATGGAACATCACATTCTCTTTTACAGATTTGATATCATCACGGTAAGTGATGATATCTATTATCTCCATGATTTCACTAGGTGCACCATTCACTTGTTACAAATGGTTTGAATATAATACTAACCAATTTGCTGTATACATCTCAACAATCCGAACATCATCTACCATAAAATGTTTTGAGTGGAACCGGAAATCTATTGAACGGTCTACAATCATAAGTGCTTCCAGTTTGCTACGGCTCTTGTTCTTCTTCGGATGCTATCCACTAATGGATGTTTTCGATCACTTTTTCCATCTCCTCTCTATCCCTTGCGGTATGAATTAGGCTCTGTATGTCATTCACTCCTGTCCACTGTCTTATATTCCGCAACCAGGAAAATTCATTCCTCCCTATTCCTCTACGGCCTTCTATCTTACCCTCGATCAACAACTGTAAATACTCATACTTTTTGTTCCTCACGACGTGCCCCAGATATGCAGTCTTTCTCTTTTTGATGGTTAACAGTTCACGTTCTTTGTTGATGCTGGACAGAACTTCTGAGTTTGTTATTCTTACAGTCCACGGTATCTTGAGTATTTTGCGGTATAGCCACATCTCGAACGCTTCCAATTTGTTAATGTTGTTGACTTCAAGGGTCCAACCTTCCATCCCGTAGAGAAGTGCCGACCATACATAGTACTTTAAGAATCTCAACCTCAGTCCAAGATCGAAGTCCGAGCAACTAAATACTCTTCTCAGTCCTAGGAATGCTTGTCGGGCCTGTTCAATGCGACTCTTGATTTCGATATCAGAGGTCCAGTCTTCAGATAACCACATGCCCAAGTATTTAAATTTGGTCACTCTGTCTATGCGCATTGCGTTGAATTTTAACTGTGAGTCTTCAAAAATCTTCAAACGCATTCAGGTTTCTTGTTATTATCATAAACTTCGTCTTTTTAGTGTTTATCATCAATCTCCTATGTTGACCGACTGCGGCCACTATCGCTTCTCGTGTGTCCATCCTTTGTCTAAACCCAAACTGTGAGCTATTGATATCTCTTTCGCACTTTTTATAAATCCGCTGATGAATTATTTTTAGGAATACTTTCAAAGTGTGGCTCATCAGGCTAATCAGTCGATGGTCTCCACAATTTCTAGCAATATTTTTCTTAGGTAGAGGGATGAATGTTGAACTTAGCCATTGTTGTGGGTATTGTCCTGTTTCGTATACGATGTTAAATATTTTGTGTAGAACTTCAATGCCTCTTTCATCCAATATCTTCAATATTTCCGATGGGATCTCATCCGGTCCAGTTGCTTTATTGTTTTTAGAGTTATGTATCGCTTTTTCTATCCCCGCTTTTGTGATTGATGGTCCTGTCAAGTGGTCGTTGTCTTCATGCATAGTTGTAGGTCTGTCCTGGTAGAAAAATTCCTTAATATATCTTTCCCAGATTGTAATTTTTTCCCTGTTATCGGTAATTATCTGATTCTTGCTACGACTCGCAGTGTTTCAATTCCAGCATAACTCGCCTTTCATCGAAATTATCTCGGAGCGTTTGAAAATCGTTATAAGCTTAGTATTTTCGAGAGAAATGCTCATGAAAACAAGTGTTTTCTTTTTCTTTAAAATATTTTCAAGCACTTGACCCTCACGTACTTGAAATAAGTATCGAATTCATTGAGAACTGTCATGTAAGTGATACCATGCTCATGCACAATATCATTTGAAGTTATGAGTATGTCGTTTAACTTTCCGATCAGATTTTAATTGCAGACTGAATTGTAAAACTGGACAAACTGCCGATACCAGCATTCAGGAATATAACGACTGAAATTGACGTATTGCCAAACCGTGTGGCATTAATGGTCGTTATACATTTGATGAACGAAATACGGAATCGAACAGATTTATGGAAGGTCTACACCGACAGAATTCTTAATCAACGTGTTTATTAATGATATTGGGATTAGTGTTTAGGTGTTTTCAATTTGACTCTTGTCTATGATCATTAATATTTATATGCAAACTTTGAGCATACATTTATTGAGAATATTAGAAATAGATCACAAGGCAGACACTGATGAAAATGTAAATATGTAAAGATGTAAATATCAGTGATTTTTGTTCAGAGGCATATTTCAATCAGAATATATTTTGAGTACAAAATAAAATTTTTTGTACAACTGCCATTAAAAGTGACACTTTTAATGACAGCCAACAGTGTTAAAAGTGATTGTTTACATGGAAGCGTATTAAAAATATGTTTAACACACTAACACAGTGTTAAAAATATTTTTAACACTCCATTTTCTTATAGTGAAATCTGATAAAATTATATGATTTACGCCGACAGGCTTCAAATAATCCAAAAATAGTTGCAATCTTAACCATCAAGTATTTTTCATCTGGTGCCTCGTTTAAAAACTTTTCAACTTGTTCATTTGTGAGAATTCTTGATTTTTTGGAACGATATCCTCCACTTTTCCGTTTTAAATATGCTATTACCTTGAAATATTTACTAACATCAACACCATTTTTAACAAGGGCGCTTGACTTGATCATTGAAAATTTGCTCCACAAAGTTGATGAGCTCCATATTTTAAATTTTTCTTGTAAGTATGCTTAGAAAACAGGTTCGCTGAAGTTCCCTTCTACATTTTTCAATTTACACCAGGCCAGGAAATTGGTATATGCAATATCGTACTGCTGAATTGATTTTTTAGGTAAGAGTTCCAAAGTTGCTCTTCTTGCTGACTCTTTAATATCCACAGGAACAACCAAAACAACACTTTAATTAACTATTCCACTATCGACAAACATATTAAGCAGTCAAGAACCAAAGACAAACATTGGACAAAAACAAGCATTTGTTAGTAGGTAACCGTAGCGTTGACAACGTTTGCCATTCACAACAACCTTGTGATTATTTGAATATGAAAATGCATTTTGAAGTTTAATGTCATTTCAAATTCACCTATTTTATTTTCAAAATAGGCCAGTTATACAAAAAACATTGTATGATATTTGTGTTTAAAGTGATTTTATTTTGTTCGTGAAATTGTTCAATTCGCTCCGTTACGCTCCGCTCATTTAACAAACTTTTTGACTCACAAAATAAAACATCACTTTTAACACTCATATCATAAATAACTATTCTCTGTCAAAATTTATTTTCTGTTCTTAGCTGTTTTCATTTTATACAACTCAAAGGGCACTTCTTAAGAATTTGGATATCATCCTGATATGTTTCGTATGTTAACGTACCTACATGTTTTCTGACATTCCTGACGCAGTGAGTCACCCCTCTTACCATTTCTTTTACCGACAATCTCTCTCACTCTCTCAAAAAATTTTTAAATATGAGAGAAATTGGCCACAATTACACTCTCCAACTGTTATTTGTTCGGGAAAATTCTCAAGAGCACTTCAGTTCAAAATGTCTCTACAATTTATAAAACATATATTGGACATTTGCTTAGGTTCAGTTCATCCGTTTTATGGTGCTCGTATGTGACGAAAATCATACTGAAAGTTTTACTAGATTGCCCTATGCATCACTAGAACAAATTATGAGCTGCTTCTAATACTCTTTAGCCTCATCAAATGAATAAACAGATTTAAGCACGGTAAAATGTTTACTACTTTTAGAATATTGAAGAACCTTTTCTCAGTATATTTTAGTTATTTTTTTCACTGTGAATGGAAACGGCTGACTGCGTAGTCATTCGATCAAATCATTTAAGAATAGCATGATGTAGCAATTTTCAGGTTTACCTAGATTCTATTGAACCTGCTATAAAACTTTAGCCTTATGCAACACTATTTCATTGCGTTCTTCTGTACCTTTTTTGAGATGTTTCATATTGTTTTAATTCTAAAACGGATATAAAAATTACTTCCGCACCTGACTTTTGATGCAGTACAAGAGTCTATTATTTTCTGGGAATATACGACTAAAAAGAAATTGTGTATTTACAGACAAAGTATTTCATCATGTCGCTTGAGAGGAAAATTCATTGTTTAATTCCTAGAATTTAAATTACTACGAATGTTTACACTACGAAGTCTTTTGAAGGGATGAATATGTACAGGGTGTCCAGAATTCGTCGTATTTGGGGTGTACAGAGGTTATCAGTAGAGATAGAGAGTTGCGGTTTTCACATTTCTGGGCTAGTTTTCGACGAAACGCAGGAATCCAATGCCAAATTGGTTCTAGTTTTCGTAGTATTTTAGTTACAGGGTGATTTTGAAAATATCCGCTTTTTGACAACCCCTAGTAATTCTGTTATGCGTTTACTTATCGGAAAGGTAAAAACTGCTTTTGATGGAGTTTTTTGCATAGAATCCAGTGACGTTGTCAGTTTTTCTGTAAATATCATCAATTTCGATATATGAACCAAACTTGCCCTTTTCAAATGGGACATCCTGTATATTTTTAGTCTGTTGGGTTGGTCTTATTATGAGCTTTTCAAAAATATATAGTTTTCAATATTTACTTTGAAAAATGGGCTCGTAGTGGCAATTTCAAGGAAGAAAACTGTATGGTAGGCTATGATTTCCATGGTAACGCCTATTGACGGAAATTTTCAAATGGGACATAGTTTTCTATATTTTTCTTGAAAATAAGGCCACAGTTGCAATTTAAAAAAAAACTAGGTAATGAATATTCAATAATTACTTGAAATTTGGGATAAAATTGTATCATATCATATTATATAAAAAGTTCAGAGGTACTGCTGCTACTACTTCTTAAAGCATTCAGGGCAGCAACAAGTCTATGATGTAATTGCCTGAAGGCCCGTATTGTGGCCACTCGAAGTTCCGCTTCGGTACGGTTTCGATCCTTGTAAATGATATAACGAATATAACCCCAGAAGAAAAAATCTAAAATTGATAGATCTGGGGATCTAGCTGGCCATCTTATAAGTCCATGTGCGTGCTTATTAGTCTATTTGCAAAATTATTATCTAGATATTCTCGAACAAGATGAGAATTGTGAGCTGGTGCCCCATCTTGCTGAAAATAAATATTATTCATGTAAGCTAGAGGCACGTCATCCAAGAGTTCTGGCAAAAAGTCCTCTAATATCTCTAGGTACTTGTTAGCATTTAGTCCTCCCTCATATATCCTGAAAACGATTTTGCGACGAAGAATAAAACATAAAACACTGAAACCAAAACACCCCTGCCTTTCTCGTTCAAAAAAGATGTGCTAGTTTTCCTGATTCCAGTGACGTGAGTTATGACGGTTGAATATTCCATCACTAGTGAAATAGGCCTCATCAGACCATACAATTTGTGAGACAAAATCATTATTTTCTTGGTGACGGTCTAAGAACCAGTTAAATGGTGCACAATTTTAATTTTGTAAGGCTTATATTTTTGTTTTCTCAGAATATTTTGTACACGAGATTCATGGACTCCAAATTGTTCTTCAATGTTTCTACATGAAACGGAGGGCTCCGCTTCAATGCAAGCTAATACATTAATCTCGTCTGTTTCTTGGTTTTCTTTATTATATTTTTTTGATCTAGGTCAGGTAAACGCCCCAAAATCAATTAATCTCTTTTTCAGTCGAGAAAATAAGGCTCTGTGTCGCCTTCCTGGATACCTATAATTGAAATAAAAATCAACGCGAACATACTTAACTCAGTACCTATTCGAAATGTAATATATCTACCTATCAGAATATAAGGTGGATGCAGCCTCAGAGTTTTCATTACTTTGCACGTAGCACGAAATCATGTCGTACTTTTCATAATTTTCATTATCATACATTCTATCAAATTATTTTACAGAACAGAACAAAACTTCCATTAAAAGTGAATGACAATAGGCGTTACCATGGAAATCATAGCCTACCATACAGTGTTCTTCCCTGAAATTGCCACTACGAGCCCATTTTTCAAAATAAATATTGGAAACTATATATTTTTGAAAAGTTCATAATAAAACCAATCCAACAGATTAAAAATATACAGGGTGTCTCATTTGAAAAAAGGCAAGTTTGGTTTATATATCAAAATTGATGATATTTACAGAAAAACTGACTACGCCACTGGATTTTATGCAACAAACTTCATCAATAGCAGTTTTTATCTTTCCGATAAGTAAACGCATAACAGAATTACTAGGGGTTGTCAAAAAGCGGATATTTTCAAAATCACCCTGTAGCTAAAATACTACGAAAACTAGAACCAATTTGGCATCGGATTCCTGCGTTTCGTCGAAAACTAGCCCAGAAATGTGAAAACCGCAACTCTCTATCTCTACTGATGACCATTGTACACCCAAAATACGACGAATTCTGGACACCCTGTACACTTGCCATCTGAAACTGAAAAGGTGGCTGAACTTCTCGTGATATACCTATTTTGAGTGATCAAATACCTGAGGAAGTTTGTAATCTGGAACTTATAATTTGATTTTCATAGAATTAACTAAATGATTGGGCCAATACTTAATGAAAATCCATCACTATATTGAAATAAATCTTCAGTTTTTGAATTTCGCTATACTTTGTTTAATTTAAAAATTGTGTTGTCAAACACAAGGGATTCTTCAGATGAGTATATCTTTTCTAAAGAAAAATATTGTATACTGCAGCCTCTTTTAAAGTGTATCTGAAAGTATCAGAAATTGATAAAAACTTTAAATTATTATCTTGTATAGGTGACCCAACAACACACAAAATTTCAACCTTGCTATCAAATCTGAATGTAGAGGCCTCGGTAGACCAGCGGTAAAGTGAACTGCCTTATACCGTTTGTAAACCGAGGATTGTGGGTTCGAGTCCCATCTCGCTCTTGGGTGTTGTATATGTCCGGAATTCAGTGGTTATTAAAATTAAAAAATGTTGGGTAATGTACACAGATTACAAGCCCATTGGCCGTTCGGAACCGGCGTTAAACTGTAGGTCCCTCGAGTTAAAAAAAAAAAAAAATCTGAATGTAAGAATGTCATTAAAAACTCATAAGAAAACTTATTGTGGTATGTATGTATCTATAAGCTAACTTGTGGTTTATGTCCTTAGATATATGTTGGTCAAACCGGCAGAAACTTCGTTAGAAGTGAAAATGAAAAAAGTTACGACAAGAAAAAACTGATTATACACATTCATCGCACCTCTTGGAACATGATCATAGCTTCAATAACGAATTTGAAATTTTACATACAGAAAAGAATGGCTATATATATATATATATATATATATATATATATATATATATATATATATATATAATATATAATGACAGCAGCCCTTGAAACCAAAAATAGGAAAAGTTCCAATAAATTGTTGAATGATCAATTGGATATGATTAATTCGACTTTGTTAAATTCATTCTAGTTCAATATGCTTTATTCACATTCTTTACTTATTGTATCATCTACCTGCGAATAGATTTCCTTTAGGTTTCCCCACCCACATTTGTATTTTTCCTTTTCTATGTTTAGAAGATATTTAATTTGTCAAAGATATGCAATACTCATCTGAGGCAGCCACTGTGTTTTGTGAAACAATGGTTACCTTTGTTGAACAAAATATATGTGAGAAAAAACTGAAGTTTTATTTACAATATTTCATAGAATTCATGATATTCAACTGATGATATTCTCTTAAAAGAGACAATGAAAACCATACCTCACTTTAAAGCTTATGAAATTGTATAATTCATTGCTTCCTATCTGATATTCATAAAATACACCATATTGCTGAATATGAAAGTAATAAGATTGATTTTTGAGGTTAAAATTAGAAAAATAGCAGAAAAGTTCTGATATCACATTATTTACGATTTTCCATCAGAAATGTATCTGCACAAAATGCAGAATGCAATGAACGAATGGGAAATTGAGATTCTCCTATACCCTAATCTTTATTACATCGTATACATCCAGGATCTGTCGCTTCGAGCAGATATTACGAAGTATTTAGATGATGCAATGCTTCAATAGTCGTGTTTCAATTCAGTGAATGGGATACGACGTTGAAAAGTTAAAATGTTGCAAATTCCCTACATAATGCTATGAATAAAATTCAATCCTAGAGGAAATTTTCTGACGAGAATCCATCTTAGCGAGAAATGATGGAAATCTTGGGTTTTTCAGGATTTAGACAGTAGTATATCAATATATGTATCTTAGAAGGAAGTTAGTGAGTGTTTTGGTTCAGTTAAACAACTTACGATTATATATTTTCATATTTTCACTTACGTTTCGGTCTGTTGCTTTGGTGATGAAAATGAGTGGATCAATATGTTATCATTATACAATAAATACTTTTTACATAAATTATAGTATTCTAAGAACATTGAATTGAATTGGCATTTACTGGTGAAAGTTCATATTCATAACATTATGAAGAAATTTTAAAAAAAACTAACTTTTCACAGGTTGGAATGAAAATCTATTGAGTAAACGCATTTCTTCATAACATTGACTTAATCTCGTACTAAACTATGGTATGAGGCCTCGATAGACCAGCGGTGAGGTGAACCGCCTTATACCGTTTGTAAACCGAGGAATGTGGGTTCGAGTCCCACCTCGCTCTTGGGTGTTGTGTGTATGTCCAGAATTTAGTGGTTATATATGATGAAAAATTGTTGGATAATGTACATAGTTTACAAGCCCATTGGCCGTTCGGAACCGGCGTTAAACTGTAGGTCTCTCGAGTTAAAAAAAAACTATGGTATTACAAAACAACCTATTTATACGAAAATTGAATATAACAGAGGGGTTCCTAGATGAACTGAATAACAATAAGCAATTCATTCAGAGTTGTTAGTAAGTTCATTGAATAGATTAAGGAGAGGAGAAGGGTTTACTTCAATCTGGTCGTTAACTAGGTTTCCGGAATTTTTATATTTATCGATGTATAGGGATTCCCAACAGTTGGTTTGACTGGGACTATTTTCTAATTGTAATATATTATAATTGTGATTAAAGGTATGGTTTTCTTGAATCAGATGGCACGCAGTCAGTTTTCTGCTTAATATAGCTACGTTGGTGTTCGTGTATTCGAGTTTCGAAATTTCTAATTGTACGTCGTATATAGAATTTTTCACAATCGTTACAGTCGAGTCTATAAACACCATTACTTTCATTCTAAGAACAATTTATAAATATCTGTGTGGAGTTCTTGGTTGGATTTTATTCTATATTTCTCTGTATTTTCGTCTCTAGTTGGGCCGAATATTTTTCTTAGCACTTTCCTTTCAAAGACCTTAAGTCGTTTTTCGCTTGCAACCGCTAGTTTCCAGGTCTCACATCCATATATTACGACAGGTCTTATAATTGTTTTGTATATGTTCAGCTTAGTTTTCCTGGTGAGTATTCTAGATTTTATTAGGTTTAGAAGAGCAAAAAGTCCTCTGTTCGCTGCCTGTATCCAGTATAATAAATGAAATAAAGACCAGAAGACTACAGTGGGCAGGACACGTAAAAAGAATGCCACATGATAGAATGGCAAAACTGGTGTGGGAAGAGGTTCCAGGGGCAAAACGTCCATTAGGTCGCCCCCGCCTCAGATGGAGAGACAATATTAAAAAAGACCTAAAAGTCCCGACCGGATGCTTGATAGAAGGATGGAGACGTGTGGTCGAGTCAGAAAAAACCTGCCCAGGGTTGTTAAACCATAGATGATGATGATGATGATAAATATCACGCAAAATAAAACTTGACAATGAAACTTTCTAACTGAAAGCGAAACCTGACGAGTCTATGCAACGAAACGAAAAATTGTTACCGTTTTTCATTGTCAAGTTTTACTCTGCGTAATATTTATAAATTGTTCAAAGAATACTATAATTCATGTGAAGAGTTATATATATATATATATATATATATATATATATATATATATATATATATATATATATATATATATATATATATATATATATATATATATATATATATATATATATATATATATATATATATCGATGGATCGATAAATGGATCTATGGACGGATCGATGGATGGATCGGTGGAAGGATCGATGGATGGATCATTGAATGGATCGATGGTTGGATCTATGGACGGATCGATGGATGGATTGATGGTTGGATCGGTGGATGGATCGATGCATTGATCAATGGTTGGATTGTTGAATGGATCGATAGCTGGATCGATGGATGGATCGATTGATAAATCGATGGATGGATCGATGGTTGGATCGATATATGTATCGATGGAAGCTTCGATGGATGAAATATTCAATGGTTCTTCAATTGAACAAATTAGGCGAACATATTGAATAATGAATTGACTTGAATAAGTCATCATCAAATAATTGAGTGTCATTGAGCTACATGTATTAATTAATATTCATGTGCAGAAAGATTCATAACTTTTACAATTTGGAAAAACAGAACCGAAAATCGTGAAAACTTTCAGGCGAATAGGCTATCTAATTTTAGTGCAGTTTTCTTCTTTTATGATCCTGATGTGTCGCAGCTTGTTCACTACAATAACATGAACATTTTATGTCTTCATTTACGACAAAATATAAAAGTGTTGTAACCACTGGCTAGTTCCATATTGTCTCCTTATCTGACTTAACATAAAATCGGTGAATTGTATCTAGTTCTATTGGCCAGTTCGTAATTCACTGAAAAAAACTACTTCTTATGGACTGAATTTGGTTGAAAATTCCTATTGTCCAGGATTTAATTCTAATTAAAAGTTACATTTCATTTCTTTTTTCATATGTCAGGAGGAAAATGAATAAAATATCGTATGAAGGATCTAGATCGTTCAAAATTAATGAATCATTGCGAATATCCCTATGATGATATTGTTGGTCAATATTATAAACAAACTACTGAATTTGAAAAACTACAATAAGAAATAGTAATACTTTCACGAAAGTACAGAATAATATAAACATTTCGGCTTTCAGTTGACCTATTCGGTGTGTGTAGTAGATTTCACAAATCTTGAACGCTATTTATATGTACCTATATATATATATATATATATATATATATATATATATATATATATAAACTACTGAACACATATCACCTAAAGAAGAAATTATAGAAACTTATCTATATGCTGATGACGCTAATGTTGTAATATCAGGCCAGAATATTGAAGCTGTCATCTACAATTTGAAAACATCAATGGCAATGATTGAAAAATGGTGCATTGCTAATGGTTTGATTCTCAATGGAAATAAAACAAATGTTTTAATATTTTCAACTAATCGTTCAAACATAGCATTTCCTGAGACTATTACTTTTGATAGTGGAAAAGTTGAAATAAGCTCTTGTGCTAAATTATTAGGTATATTTATTGAGAATAATCTTGGTTGGGGAGTGCATTGTGAATCAGTAACAAGGAAACTCCATAAAATTATATATACACTAAAGGCTATTAGAAATAGAGTAGACATGGACAGCTTGAAGATTGTATACTTTGCAAATTTGCAATCAATTATGTCATATGGAATCATTTTCTGGGGGGGAAGCCAGCAAGCTGAACAGCTGTTTATAACTCAAAAACTAGCTATGAGAATAATGTTTTCCATGAAATACAGGATATCATGTAGAGGTACATTCAAAAGACATAATATTCTAACTGTGCCTGGTCTGTATATCTATAAAATTTTGTTATTTTTATTCAAGAATAATTCGTATTATCAGAATTATAGAAATTTGAACGCGACCAGGAGAATACTTGAATATTTATCACCTGTTCACAAACTATCGAGTACCGAGCGAAATAGTCTCTATATGAGTATGAAGCTGTTTAACTATTTGTCGAGAAAAATAAGAAATATGAAGAAAATCAGACTTTTCAAGAAGGAACTATTCACAATATTAGTATAATGTGAACCATTATCCGTACTTTTGTCGTGTATATAGCATGGAATAGGGTGTATTTTATGGTTATTGTAATGTGAATCACTAATCTATTGATTGTGAGGAATTTTTTGACTTGTTTTCATTTTGTTACACATAATTCTGGGAATAAATACCTATTATTATTATTATTATTATTATTATTATTATTATATATATATATATATATATATATATATATATATATATATATACATATATATATATATATATATATATATATATATATATATATACATATAAATATATATATATATATATATATATCATCATCTTCGGATAATTTTGAGAAACACTTTTCATATAAACACATGTTCACGGCCTTTTTATTTCTGAGGTACAGGGTATTGAAATTCAACAAAAAATATTAATTTTCTGTCAATATTTATAAAACTGCTTTGTATTTCATTTTCAATTTTGTTACATGCGAAGTACGCATAAAATTCATTTTTTCTTGATGTAGGTTTTGTTAATTTTAATCAGAGACGTTAACAAGCCCTGCAATATTTTCAATCAAAATAATGAAACAACACTGTTTTTTTTTGAATCGAGAGACCTACAGTTTAACGCCGGTTCCGAACGGCCAATGGGCTTGTAAACTATGTACATTACCCAACATTTTTCATCATAAATAACCACTAAATTCCGGACATACACAACACCCAAGAGCAAGGTGGGACTCAAACCCACAATCCTCGGTTTACAAACGGTACAAGGCGGTACACCTTACCGCTGGTCTACACTGTTTTCTTTCCAAATAGAAATTATTATTATTTTTTGACTTTTTTTTATCCAGTCGACGATTTCGATTCATGAAATGGAATGCAGACGTGTACTTATCCGTACACAATTTTTCGGGTTTCAGAAATATAGGGATGAAATTTTATCTAAGATATAAAGCGGTTGCAGAGCGATTCGAATTTGTCATATATATATATATATATATATATATATATATATATATATATATATATATATATATATATATATATATATATATATATATATATATATATATATATATATATATATATATATATATATATATATATATATATATATATATATATATATAATCTCTTGATAATTATTAGCAATAACAGGCTTGTTGAATCTTAAAAAAAAGTTTTTATAAAGCCACGAATGTCGTGGCGAAACGTCAACTTTTTAATAAAATCGAGTTTTTTAAGATTCAACAAGCCTGTTATTGCTAATAATTATCAAGAGATTAGAAATAGTTCACAGGCAACAACAATCCGAATAAATAATTATATATATATATATATATATATATATATATATATATATATATATATATATATATATATATATATATATATATATATATATATATATATATATATATATTGGATTGATTGGGCCGAAACTTGGTTTAAATTAATAAACATATTAAAACAATGGTTAAAAATAACAATTTACACATTTATTATAAGAAATAACGCATGACGCACGTTTCAGTGGAACTTCACCTTCTTCAGATGCTAATGGCAAACTAACTATGATTCTCTGTTATATCGAAAACAAGAAATGACAAATTATGTAGAAGGGGTAAATACAAAGATGGTTACAAATAATTATTAGAAAAGAAAAAACCAATTCTGAACTGTCAGGTAGTTCGGTAATTGTGAAAAGATTAAGAAGGGGGCTTGAAGTATGATCGATTTGGCTATTAGGAGACCGGAATGCTTGTATTTATTTATCTGTAATGATTCTAAAAAATTAAGTTTAATTCCCTTACTTTCAGTATTTAATATTTTAAAATCGAAATTGAATGTGTGATTTTCTTGGATTAAATGGTTTGCATAATGTGAATCCGACTTCTGATTAACAAAGCTACGTTTGTGTTCTGAAATTCTAGTTTGAAAACTTCTGAAAGTTCTACCAATGTAAAACTTATCACAATCGCCACAATTAATTTTATAAACTCCTGATTTATTATCTTTATGAACTTTGGATTTATTATTTTTTATATGATTTCCTAAATTATTACCGGTACGATAAGCAATGTTAATGTTGTGCTTAGATAAGAGAGATTTAAGTTTTTTACTTGAATTTCCGATGAAAGTGAGGCTGTTGTATTTGATATCATTTTTAGTAAGTGGGTACACCTGGTTAATCGCATATTTGAAAAACTTTTTATCTATCATATTGTCTATAATATTGGGATCATAATTATTATTTACGGCCATTTGTTTAATTATATTTTTCTCGATGTTAAAATTGGCATTTGAAAGTGGAATATTTACTAAACGATGTACCATACTATTGAAAGCTGCCATTTTGTGTTGGAAAGGATGTAGGGAAGTACTATGTATGACGCTATCAGTGTGCGATGGTTTGCGAAAAATTTAAAAATTATGTTTGTTATCTACTTTTGTTATTTTCAAATCCAAATAGTTAATCGAGTTATCTTTTTCCATCTCTAAAGTGAATTTTATATTAGGGTGTAAAGTATTAATGAATGTTTGAAAGCAGTCTAGTTGTCTAAGAGTACCTACCAGTGAAACAACAAATAATATCATCCACATATCTAAACCAATAAACGAATTGTCGACTAACAGGATGATTATGAATTAACTGTTCCAAATTATCCATGAATACTTCAGCCAATAAAGGGCTCAGCGGGTTTCCCATAATTAAACCTTCACTACTGCTGTAAATCTTATCATTGAAACTAAAATAATTCTATTCCAGGCATAATTCCAAAAGTGACAATATATCTGATTTTATGAAAGGATTAACAAGATTGCTATTAAGTAACTTTTCTAGTAGGGTTAAAGGAACCTTGGGTGGTATACTTGGAAAAAGATTAACTACATCCCAGGACATAAATTTAGAATTAAGTGGCAATTGAATATTTTCAATTTTATTGACTAAATCGTAAGAGTTTTTGATAGAGAATTTAGGCTGAATTTTACAATAATTTTGAATTATTTCTATTAGAAACTGCGACAAAAACACTGAAGGTGCTGTAGTGAATGACACTACTGGTCTGATTGGATAGCCTGGTTTGTGTAATTTAATTAAAGAGTAAAGTTGTGTGTATATATATGTGTGTATATATATATATATATAGATATATATATATATATATTAGTGTATATATATATATATATATATATATATATATATATATATATATATATATATATATACAGGCCCGTATCCAGAAATTCGTTTCGGGGGGGCTCAAAGACGAAAATCACTCAAAAATGTGGACTTATTTGAATAAATTCAGGGTAAGGCGAATCACACATCAATCTCAAATCAGTATGTGACGTTTAATCTATTATTGTTTATTGTGCAAGAAAGAGATGCAGTACAAGGTGTAGAATAAAAAGCTACTATGATGTTTTAAAGAAGTTTCAGCATTTTTAATGTCTAACAAAAAGTACTTGTTAATAGCAAAATTTAGATCAGAACTCATTTTTCAATAGAACACACACCTCAAAATAGTAATTTCCTCGATTTTTTCTTCGCCAAGCGGTCGAGGAAAAACGATGTAATCGTTGTTTGACCTTGGCGACGTTTCATATTTGGTGAAATAAGTTGTTTTTTTTTAAATCTCGAAGGTTTATGATAGAGAAAGTTGCTTGGATTGAGCACAAACCCATAACACTCACGTGCAGTGATTCATTTGTTTTTGTTCGATGAGTCCAACATAAGAAGCTAAAAATCCCTAGATCTTGATCAGAATCGATTCGTACAATTGAACTATATTGTTCAATGCTGCCACATGTGAGATGTAAAAAGTCGTGTTACTGAACATGGCAGGCAGGCTTTTCATAATTTAAAAATATAAGGATACGTTCGATTGATACCAAACGTGCTTTCCGTCGACTAAAAAATCAAACTTCAATCAAAATTCTATACTGAAGCCTTTTCTGTGAAGAATATCGAATGGAGAAAATTTTCAAATTTCGGGATTTCGTGCCTGTATATATATATATATATATATATATATATATATATGAAAGTATTAAGAAAAATATTCGGTCCAACTAGAGACGAAAATACAGGGCAATACAGAATAAAATCCCACCAAGAACTCAAAGAACTCCACACAGTTATTTATAAATAGTTCTTACAATACTATAATTAATGTAAACAGTTTTTAATTGTGTAATGATAACATATTAATCCACTCATTTTCATCATCAAAGCATCAGACCGAAACGTAAGTGAAAATATGAAAATATATAATCGTAAGATTGTTCAACTGAACCAAAACATTTATACATAGGTATATTGATATACTAAATTTGTCTAAATCCTGAAAAAACCAAGATTTCCATCATTTCTCGCTAAGATGGATTCTCGTCAGAAAATTTCCTCTAGCATTGACTTTTATTCATAGTATTATGGAGGGAATTTGCAACATTTTAACTTTTCAACGTCGTATTCCTTTCACTGAATTGAAACACAACTATTGAAGCATTGCATCATCTAAATACTTCGTAATATCTGCTTGAAGCGACAGATCCTGGATGTATACGATGTAATAAAGGTTAGAGGATCGAGGAATCTCAATTTCCCATTCGACCATTGCATTCTGCATTTGGTGCAGATACATTTCTGGTGGAAAATCGTAAATAATGTGATAACAATACTTTTGTGTTATTTTTCCAATTTCAACCTCAAAAACCAATGTAATTACTTTCATATTCAACAATATGGTGTATTTTTTGAATATCAGATAGGATGAATTATACAATTTCATAAGATTTAAAGTGAGATATGGTTTTTATTATCTCTTTCAAGAGAATATCATCAGTTGAATATCATAAATTCTATGGAATATTTCAAATAAAACTTCAGTTATTTTACACTATATTTTGTACACCATAGGTAATCATTGTTTCACCAAACACAGTGGCTTCCTCAGATGAGTATTGCATATCTTTGACAAATTGAATATATACTAAACATAGAAAAGGAAAACTACAAATGTTGATGGGGAAACCTAAAGGAAATCTATTCGCAGGTAGATGATACAATAAGTAAAAAATGTGAATAAAGCATATTGAACTAGAATTAATTTAACAGAGTAAATTAATCATATCCAATTGATCATTTAACAAATTATTGGAACTTTTCCTATTTTTGGTTTCAAGGGCTTTATAGCTGTTCTTTTCTGTATGTAAAATTTCAAATTCGTTATTGCAGCTATGGTCATGTACCATGAGGTAGGATAAATGTGTATAATCAGTTTTTTCTTGTACCAACTTTTTTCATTTTCACTTATAACGAAGTTTCTGCCGGTTTGACCAAAATATACCTAAGGACATAAACCACAAGTTAGCTTATAGATACATACATACCACAATAAGTTTTCTTATGAGTTTTTAATGACATTCTTACATTGAGATTTGATAGCAAGGTTGAAATTTTGTGTGTTGTTGGGTCACCTATACAAGATAATAATTCGAAGTTTTTATCACTTTCCGATACTTTCAGATACACTTTAAAAAAATCTGCACTAAACAATCTTTTTCTCAAGAAAACATATACTCATCTGAAGAATCCCTTGTGTTTGACGACACAATTGTTAAGTTCAACAAAGTATAGTGAAAATCAAAAACTGAAGTTTTATTTCAATATAGTGATGGATTTTCATCAAGTATTCGCCCAATCAGTTAGTTAATTCTATGAAAATCAAATTATAAGTTCCAAATTACAAACTTTCCTCAGGTATTTGATCACTCAAAACAGGTATACCACGAGAAGTTCAGCCACCTTTTCAGTTTCAGATGGCAAGTTTACATATTTACTCCTTCACAAGACTTCGTAGTGTAAACATCCGTAGTAATTTAAATTCTAGGAATTAAACAATGAATTTTCCTCTCAAGCGACATGATGAAATACTTTGTCTGTAAATACACGTCGACTTTCTTTTTAGTAGTATTTTCCCACGAAATAATAGACTATTATACTGCATCGCAGGTGCGGAAGTAGTTTTTATATTCCTTTTAGCATTAAAACAATATAAAACATCTCAAAAAAGGTATAGAAGAACGCAATGAAATTTGTCATGTGTATAGATATATCTACCAAATATATATATATATATATATATATATATATATATATATATATTATATATATAAAATCAGATATATAATCATCTTATTTGCTTTTATGGAATTTTCTGTTAATAATTTTATACATTCAATGAGTCCTAATCCTAATCTAGGGAACGTCGATGAAAAACGCATTTCAATATTCCTGCAGTCATTAGCGCTGAAAATATATCACGTACGCATTTTTTTTTGTTGAAAAAACGACTATTTGCAAATTCGAAGAATCCCAAATCAAGTCTTCGATCATTCAGAAATAGTCCGGTCAAATAGAATCAAAAAATAGGAGTGAAGTTAAAAAAATTCGCACCCAGCTGAAAATTGATAGGATTATTCAAAACAACCTCATAAATGAAATCTGAAAAGTCTCCATCGATCCGATTCCTGGAAAAAAATTTACTAGAGATTAAATGTCACCAAAATGGGGTTTTCGCGATTTTCAGCAAAACGTATCATAAAAGTCAAAAGTTTTATCATAAAATTCATCCAGACAAAAATTGTAGATCAGATTATTATCTATGTAAAATTCTTCTCTTTTTTTTCCTGAATGTCACCGTGTTCGAGATATCATGTTTCAAAATTGAAAGAGTTGTAGAACGATGCGCTTCCTCAAAAGTGGCGTGGAAAAAAGTATGAAGATATTTTTTATAGATAATTATCTGATCTACCATTTTTTTCTGAGGTAATTTTATGATAAAACTTACCGTTTCGATGAAAATCGTGAAAACCCTTTGTTTATGAGCTTTGACCCCGAGTAAATTTTTTTTCTTTTGAAATTGAACCGTAACACAGTTCTAGTCACCTTGCTTGCTGTCACTTTTTCATTCTTCACCGCCGTTTTCTGTTGCTCATATATATTATATATATATATATATATATACATATATATATATATATATATATATATATATATATATATATATATAATATATATATATATATATATATATATATATATATATATATATCTATATATATATATATATATATATATATATATTATATATATATATATATATATATATATATATATATATATATATATATATATAAAGTGTCCCTTACCTAGCCATGTCATCGGACTGTTTTAGTCTGGTGACTTTAGACATCCGATGGTACAAAAATTCGCACCCAGCTGAAAATTGGTAGGATTGTGCAAAACACCATCATAAATGAAATCTAAAAAGCCCTCATCTATCCGACACCAGTTATGGATTCATCAATTGAAATGATATAAAAGAAGATATATTTGTACATCAGTCTACTATCATTATGAATGAACCACGATAGTCTGATCTGTGGACAATAGTCAATAGGGAAGTAGTGGAATCTAACGTCATAGGCGGCCAATGAGACCGGCGCCTCCACCATGTTTCACGAATGTGACTTCCTAGGTAAATAAGTATAGTTATATCAAATATTAGCACGAATGCGACTTCTAGGTATCAAATATGAGTTAATTAATAATATAAAAGCGTTTTGCCAGAGGTATTTAGAAATCGGTTCGAAATGTACATATTAAAATATCAAGTCGTAACATATATATATATATATATATATAAATATATATATATATATATATATATATATATATATATATATATATATATATATGGATATATATAAATATATATATATATATATATATATATATATATATATATATATATATATATATATATATATATCGATCGATGGGAAATCCATGTAGTCAGATCTCATGAAGCTCTCCGCTGCAGGTTTGATTCAATTAATCATCAATTTTCAAAATAAATTTCCTAACGTATTTATATTGAATATATATATAGAAGGTAAGGGAAATCGACTGAAAGTTGAATATTAATCTCTTTATTCTATGCCAAGCTTTCGAAACACATTTGTTTCTTCCTCAGGGCTACTACAAAAACAGTTCACAATTAGAATTGGTTTTATAAAAACGTAAGAATTGAACTAACGGAAAAGTGAGATCAACAAAATTTTTCTATTACAGTGAAAAAAATTGGATTAGCTGAACTAAAATTATACGTAATATCACATCCACAAATTTTTCTCATAAAAATAGAATGACAATTGACATCAATTAATCGGTTAAACATTTGACGGAAAATTCTATGATGAAATTACACAGATATCATAGGCTGGCTAACTTGGTTCTTTTTCTTAGCGGTTGACAATAGGAAAGTGTATATGTTGCTTGAATTCTGCACATCGGATTTCTTGTTTAATTTTAGTTCAGCTAATCCAATGATCATTTTCACTGTAATAGAAAAATTTTTGTTGATCTCACTTTTGCGTAAGTTCAATTCTTACGTTTTTATAAAACCGATTCTAATTGTGAACTGTTTTTGTAGTAGCCCTGAGGAAGAAACAAATGTGTTTCGAAAGCTTGGCATAGAATAATGAGATTAATATTCAACTTTCAGTCGATTTCCCTTATATATATATATATAATATATATATATATATATATATATATATATATATTATATATATATATATATATATATATATATATATATATATATATATATATATATATATATATATATAATAATATATACATATATATATATATATATATATATATATATATATATATATATATATATATATATATATATATATCAGGGTGCACCACCAGGAACTGCATCGATCGATATCTCAGAAACCAAATTTAGGAAAAATTTGAAATTTTGAAAACTTGCTTGATGCCTTAGGGTCTACTCAGCTAAAATTTTCATCTATTGGGCATTTGCGGTTATACCGGAAATAGACCCTAAGTCGCTTATTTCAAATGGGACACTTTATATTATTACATTTTTGAACTCTACCCAAGATTCTTGGCAGATTTTATGCATAATGTCCTATACCTAAGTCTAAGCGTTTTTGAGATATTTAACTTTTTATGTCAAAAATCACGAAAGCAAGTCCTAATATAATTATCAATTGTTCCTATGAGAAATCCTTATTACTTACTTTGGGTTGGATTCCTTGTTGAGAAGGGCTTGCCTTAATAGATTTTGTATAATATTTGGATAACTAATCATACATGGTGTTATATATAAAATAAGATCCAAAATGAGATTGAGAAAGCTGACAAAAATCAATATTTTTAAATGGAAACCATCCATTTTTTTAGTTTTGTAGTATTTAGGTAATTTTGTATAAGGTTATCTAAGCCTAAAATTTTAAGTTTCCGAAATATTGCCAATTTTATATTTTTATTCAACGATTTTATATTTATTCATTCAACAATTAGATTTTGGATAGCCACGATCGTATTTGACATTTCAAATCATCGTAATGCCACCCCGGTTATATTATACAAACGAAGATTAGGTATTTAAACTCATTCATTATTTATCGACAATGTAATAAAGTTTTATTTCAAGAGCATGTGATACATTCATGACACGATGTCCTCAAAAAAAGAAACAATCACCAAATACTATAAGACGAATTATAAAACACTTGAAGAACTTTGGACCCGCAAAGGAAAAATGTACAGAAATAAACCAGTTATTAAAAATGAAAATATTGATATCATGAACTGGTAACAGAAATGTTAAAAAAATTTTGTAAGTGAATGTTCGAATTGGCGTCTTTGAAGTTCTAGACATTTTGCTCATCTAAGCCGCAATTGTTCATGGTTGGCCCTTCTTATTGACTGGTGGTCTAGGTCTTCAAATGCTGTACTTACTTGCCCCATGCAGTATTCCATGGTGGTCGCTGTGGTGTTATACACGTTATTTTTCACTTTTCCCCATGAATAAAAATCTAGTACTAATCGGTCTGGGGAGCGAGACTGCCAAAAATTTGGTTCATTTTTGGCTATCCATTGATCATGAAATATTTTTTCCAGATAATTATTTACTAAATGGGCATTATGTGGAGATGCCCCCCATAATGTTAATAGAAAAGGTTTCGAAGATCAGCCAGGGGCAAGTTGTCTAAATAGTCAACTTCAAAATTCATGTGATTCTGTTTTTGAGGATATGGTGTCACAAATGTATCACATGTTCTTGAAATAACTTTATCACATTGTCCAAGTTTAAATAATCTTCGTTTGTATAATTCAATCAGTGTATAATTACGATGATTTGAAATGTCAAATTCGATCGTGGCTATCCTTGATCTAATTGAATATTGTTGATTAAATGCAAAATCGCCATATAAAAATTTAAAATTGGCAATATTTCGAAAACTAAAAATTTTAGGTATAAATAACTTAATACAAAGTTACCTTGATTTTTTATGCTTATTACCACAAAATAAGAAAAATGGGGGTTCCATTTGAAAAAATTGATTTTTAGCAGTTTCCTCAATCTCTATTTAAATCAAATTTTTTGAACACCCTGTATGATTAGTTATCCAAATATTATACAAAATCTATCAAAGTAAGTCCTTGTTAGCAAGGATTCCAACTCAAAATAAGTAATAAAGGCTTCCTTATAGGAACAATTGATAATTGAGGCGTTGACTATGAAAAGGAGGTAAGTGGCAAAACTTAAATTTTCCAGGAGGAGCAAAAAACCAAATTGATACATGAATAAATAACAAGAACGCACCTTTTGGAGTAGAAAATGTATTTACTATACGGTTACATGCAAACATTGTTAGATTATAATGTAAAAAAAAATTCAAAGATTATTTACAAATATCTTTATAAATGCATGGTGAACCCACGCTGCGGTACTTGTCATCTTTGCAAAGCAGTCATTCTTTTTTTTTTATTTATTCAAGTACTCTAAGAGATAACAAGATCCATAATGAGTATAACATGTAAGATTGTATGAGTGACATGCATGTCTTAACATTTTAGTAACTTATATAATTTTTCTTAACTTAAATAACTATTGTAGTCAGAGAAAGAGATCACATTTTACAAATCATAGGTTCTCTAGGAGGAGTTTTTTCATCTTTCTATTGAAACTGTCAATGGACGGACTGTTTTTAATATGTTCGGGAATTTTATTGAACCATTATAGAGCTTGAAATATAGTCCTTTTTTTTCCCAACATTAGTTGCATTTGGTAGTATGTGGAAATGTTGATTTGTTCTCGTGTTGTCACAATTTTGAGTTAGGTTGACTTCTGTTTCAGTTTGGTTGTTTTTGATTTTGTAAATAATTTTGACACTATCCAGTTCAACTATATCAGGGACTTTCAAAATTTTTAGATCTTTGTAAAGCATTGTTGTATTTGTCCTATATGGAAAATTAAATAAAGTTTTAACTATTTTATTCTGGGCTATTTGTAATCTATTGATATATTGTTGTCTTGCTTGCCCCCAAAAAGCAGCTAAGTAAATCAGATGTGAATACACATTCAAATAGTAAATTTGGAATTTAGTTTTTTTGTTGAACTTCATGGCACTGTGTTTTAGGTGATAACATAGATAGTTCTGTTGCCACCAGCGGCATCTTGTGACACCGCTCAAAACTAAACGAGAGGTGATAGGCACTTACCTCCTTTTCAACGCTATTGGCATTGGCATTTAGAATCGTTTCAGTGAAAAAAATAATTTTTGGCAATTTTGGCACTAACCTCCTTTTCAATGTCAGCGCCTCAATTATAATAGGGCTTGCAATCGTCATTTTTGACATAAAAACTTGAATATGTCAATAACGCTTAGACTTAGGTATAGGACATGATACATAAAATCTGCCCAGAATCTTTTGTAGAGTTCAAAAATGTAATAATATATAGGGTGTCTCATTTAAAATAAGCGACTTAGGGTCTATTTTAGCTGAATAGGCCCCAAGACATCTAGCCAGTTTTCAAAATTTTCAATGTTTCCTACATTCAGTTTCTGAGATATCGATCGATGCAGTTCCTGGTGGTCCACCCTATATATAAATATATATATATATATATATATATATATATATATATATATATATATATATATATATATTTATATATATATATTCATGAAAAATTACTCAAAGATGGTGGCGCGGGAAGTCTCAAAGCACTCCTGCACCTCACTGTTGTCTTTAGATTCAGTGAAATAGTCTATTATAGTCGGGGAAGATAAAACTGGGTCGGTGAAAGATTTCCTAATTATGAACAAGCGAACTGTTCGGTTCGTGCCTATTCTATGGAATTCGAACTTATTTACACGGGCTATTGATGCTATTGTTTATCATTGGAACAATAATATCGATCTGAAAAAACAAATGGTAGAAAAATAAAGATATATCTTCCAATTTTTTTTTTTTTCGATAGGTCAGTTAATTGTGCTACCACAATCGTATAATATATGAGATAATCAGACAGACGACCAAGTCCTAATTTCCACATTAATTTTCATTGTTTTCGGAGGGATCGCAGCTTTTGTTTAGTTGTCACAATTGTTTCCCGTTGTAAGTGGAAAGAGCTTTAGCATGTTTCCGTTCATCATAAATCATGATTTGCTATGGAAAAGCTGCACCTGAGTAATCGTTTTCAAATAACATTACAAATTAGTACTGGGTCGATTAGGCAGCTGCATTCAATCGGGTGGAAATTGTGATAAGATAGAATGCGGATGAACAGTTGGTCTGGCTGGTTATTAGAATAGTTTCGAGTGGATATGTTTAGATTAGCCAGCGGAGTTGGAATGACTTTTAGAGTTGGTTTATAAACTGTGAAGCTGATCCCTGAACTGCAGGTCGAATAATTACATTGAGAATGTATGATTAGTCGAAATTTGATGGTCGTTGTAGTCATCTCAAGAGAAATGAATCCTATGCATAAGATGTATCTGAAACTGTTTATTAAACTCTACTTTTGGAAATGAAAGTGCTAGAGCTTCAACAGAGTTTCAATTGGACAGTGTTATTAATTTCATGAGGTAATCCACTATTATTAGCGAACGTTACTCTCCAGATAGTATCCCCATGAATGGTATTCTAATTAATAACTTTAGGTACGCAAAAAACACTGTTTTGCTTGCTGATACATCTGAGGGCGTAGAAAGATTATTGGTGAAAGTAGCAGAGGTTTGCGTGTTACACAAGATACGCCTGTAACGTTATGAAATACCGTCCACTGGTTAAAATGAATTTCAGTTCAGATTTACCAGCATAGAAGATCAGTAGTTCAAAATGAACTAATATGTTCAACGTCAAACCTTGGTGGAAGGAATAAAAATGAAAGAAGTGGAAAATGTATTGAGGCGCTTCCTTCCCGAATAAGCAAGTTGAAGAGATGAGTACGTCATAATAATAACTTTATAAATAAATAAAAAACTAACTTTTCACAGGTTGAAATAAAAATCTATTGAGTAAACGCGTTTCAACATTGACTTCATCTCGTACTAAATTATGTTATTACAAAACAATCTTTTTATACGAAAAATTGAATATAACAGAGGGGTTTCTAGAGAAACTAAATAACAATAAGCAATTCATTCAGAGCTATTAGTAGGTACATTGAACAGATTAAGGAGGGGAGAAGTGTTTACTTCAATCTGGTCGTTAACTAGGTTTCCGGAATTTTTATATTTATTGATGTAAAGGGATCCCAACAGTTGATTTTGTGGACACTATTTTCTAACTGTAATATTTTATAATTATGATTAAAGGTATGTTTTTCTTGATTAAGATGGCACGCATAATCAGAGTCAGTTTTCTGCTTAATATAGCTACGTTGGTGTTCGTGTATTCGAGTTCTGAAATTTCTACTTGTACGTCCTATATAGAATTTTTCACAATCATTACAGTCGAGTCTATAAACACTAGTACGTTCATCTCTATGAATTTTTGATTTGTTGTTTTTAATCAATTTTCCAATGCTATTGTTGGTTTTATATGAAACTTTGAAATTTTGTTTACGAAAAAACAATTTCAGGTTTACGGAAGGTTTGCCTAAGTATGTTAAACTGTAAACTTCTGAAATTGCCATTTTGTATTTTTTCCTCTGAATGAGGAATCAATTATATTGAGGGAATAACCTTTATTTACTGCCATTTGTTTAATTATATGATATTCTTTTCGGAAAATGTAATTTTGAAAAGCCTATGAATCATACTATGATAAGCGGCTAATTTATGTGAAATTGGGTGTAGTGATGTGTTATGAATTGTAATATCTGTATGAGATAGTTTATGAAAAATTGAAAATTCGTGTTTGTTGCTTTTTCTGGTAATAGTTAAATCTAAGTAATCAAAAGAATTATTCAATTCATTTCTAGAGAAAATTTAATACGGGGGTGTATGAAATTAATATAAGTAATGAAATTATCCAATTGTCTATCTGTACCAGAGTAGCAAACAATGACGTCCTCAACGTATCTATATAAATAAAGAAAGTATTTACTGCTGAAGTGGTTCATAATAGTTTTCTCCAAATTATCCATAAAGATTTCTGATAACAAAGGGCTTAAGGGATTTCCCATGATAAAACCTTCCTTATTACTATAAAACACGTTGTTGACACTGAAATAATTTTGTTCTAAACAAATTTCCAGTAAATGAGTAATATCTGACTGTATTAGTGGATGAACATTATATGAAATAAGAAAATGTTTAATTAAATAACAGTTTCATTAGGCGGAGTGCTAGGAAACAGATTGTTCACATCTAAAGAAAATAATTTTGAATTGTGAGGTAAAACAATATTTTGAATGTTTTTGATTAACTCGCTTGAATTTTTAATGGCGTACTTGGGTTCAAATTCCGTATATTTCTTAATTATTTCAATCAAAAATTTTGATGACATAACGGCTGGAGCTAAACTACTGGTTTGATGGGGTAACCATTTTTCTGTAATTTGACTAAAGAATATAACTGAGGTGCTTGTGGATTAGTTATGACTAACTTTCTTATATCACCATCACTAATTATTGACTTTGCATTAATAGCAATTTTGATAATTTTCGAAAATTTTGTTGTAGGATCTTTATTTAAAATTGTATAATTACCAGAGTTCTTCAGTTTTGGATAAATAGGTTCCTTGATTTAACGCTACTACTGTATTACCTTTATCAGCTTTTGTAAATATAGTTCTATTTAATTCCGATTCATATTTTATTGATTTTATAATGACAGTTTCTGAATGATTATATTTAAAACCTAGAGATTGTTTATTTATAATATTAGCTCCTTGATGTTTAAGTGCAGAACTTGCGTTTTTGAGAATTAGTTCAGATTTTACTCCTAGTAATTCACATTTGGGAATGGAATGAGCAGGCTGAATGTTATGTTTAAAACCTTTCTGTAACAAATGTGATTCCTCATCTGAAAAATTCGTATTCAATAAATTAATGAAACGATCAAAAACTTATGGTTTGTGAATTTGGACTGTTCTTTCGTTTCGATAATTGGTTTCTGGTTTATAAGATTTTCTAATTTCTGTTTTTGTTTGCAAATCTTTAATAATAAGATTGTAAAGGCAGAGTTTTTGATTTCATATTATATTTTGGATTGATTGGGCCGATATATGATGTAAATTAATAAACATATTGAAACAATGGTTTATAAAAACAATTTACGCATTTACTAAATAAAATACGCATTACGCACGTTTTGGTGAAACTTCTTCAGATGCTAAATGCAACTGAACAGTTTAGTTTGCTTTAAGCATCTGGAAAAGGTGAAGTTTCACCGAAACGTGCGTCATGCGTGTTTTATTTAATGAATGTGTGAATTGTTTTTATGAACCATTGTATTAAAATTCCTATTATGAATTTTTCTCGAGTATCGAATGCGCTAAGAAGCGGTAAGCGTTTCTTCTTATTGATTAATTCCACCGATTAAACTGTATTGATGAAATTTGTGAATTTAAAATTTCATTTGCACTTTTCATCTTTAAATTCATAATGGTCTCCGATATAAAAAAGCTGTTTGTATTCTGGAACATTGCAATAATCCTTTCATGTAAAATATTTATATTGATTTACTCTCAGTTGAAACTTTATTGAATCAAGTTTCTTTTCTTAACTTTGATTGTTGCGTTGATGAAAATTTTTTTTTGCTCGAAAAGAAACGAATACAATAATTGTAAATCGGATTTAAAAGCTAGGAAATTACGCAACAAACAAATTTTTGAGTTTCGTAAACTGAAGTTTCCTGATGTATGAACAAAAAAATAATCCAGGATTACATTTCTGAATGAAGCCCCTGGACTGTAATTTTGAATAAAAGTCCAGGACCTATGAATGAAAACCTAAGTTGTGGAAGTTAAAACAACTTAGTACTGTAATTTTGAATAAAACCTAGCTGAACAGCATTTGACAACCCCTGGATTAGAAGAGTACAAAAAACTAACAAATGTTGAAAAGGATATTTTAAGCAGAAGAAGATAAGAAGACCATATCCAGGATTAAACAGACAGGCTTTCCTAAACAGTTTAAAGTTATAAAACTCCCAGTAACTGATTTCTTATATTTTTCTTCATAGTAGTAGATAGTTTTAACTGAGATAACTAGTTGCCTTACCTCAATATAATATATATATATATATATATATATATATATATATATATATATATATATATATATATATATATATATATATATATATATATATATATATATATATATATATATATATATATATATATATATATATATATACAGGGTTAGAACTATTTAGAGGGGGACTACAGGAATATCGTAAACCGTTAGAAATACAGGGTGGCTTAAATTACAAAAAAGTTGCGTTATTTAAGTATGAGTGTGATAGTGTGAACAGCTCCAAAATATCTCCAATGGTTGCCGAGATATTTCAAAAAAACTAAAAATCGAGATTTCCTTTTTTTCTTTGTAACTCATTTGTTCCTGGAGATAACTTCTCGAAATTTGATTTGTACCTATTATCCAACATAGCAATTCTACTGGTGTTGTCAAGTTTCTTCTATTTTCCATGTATCACACCTTACAAAAATATGAATTCACACAGCTAAATTAAGTTTTTGTTAAAACTTTGTGAAAAGGATAGTGGGCTAATGATTCACTTGTCATTTATTTAATGTTAAATGTAAAACATTATTCCTGTGTATTATGTATCAAACAAAAACTCAAATATTAGTTCAGTAAAACAAATCTTTTTTTATTAAAAACACAACAAATCGAACAAAAGCAAAAAATTCATGATAAAAAGTTAATTTTCAAATATGTTCAAAATGGTTTCCTTCGTTAATAATGCACAACCTCGCTCTTTCAGAAATTCCCTGGATAGCCGCTCGAATTTGCTCAGGAGATATGGATCTAATTTCTTCTATAATTCTGTTGCTAATTTTATTTGTATTATGTAAGGGGACTGGATAAACATAGTCCTTCAAGACTCCCCAAAAAAGTAATCCATCGGATTCATGTCCGGAGATCTAGCCGGCCAGTTAATGGGTCCGTTTCGCCCAATCCATTGTTCGCCGAATCTAGTATTTAAAAATTCTCTGACTTCCAAATTATTATGCACTGGAGCACCATCATGCTGATACCAACACTCTACATAGCGTACAACTGGCAATGCCTTTAGAAATTGTTCTACATAATTTTGCAGTAGGTAATATCTAAGTACTTGGGTTCATTTAATATACCATCGATGAAGTAGGGTCCAATTATCTGGTTATTCAATATAGCACAATAAACATCAACACTAAATCTAATTTGATGTCTTAACTCATATTTTAAATGTGGGTTGGTATTGGCCCAGTGATGATGATTTCTCCGGTTAAATACACCATTGTTAGTGAATGTGGATTCATCCGACCAAAGGGGTCGGGAATTGAGGATCTTTTATTAATTTTTGACAAAGCCAGTTACAGAAATTCAATCTGTTTTGATGATCGCCCTGTTGTAACCCTTGTACTATAGTAAACTTGTAATCGTGAAATTTATGCTTGCTTAAAATTTTTGATACGCCTCTTTGTGATATACCAAATTTCCTAGCGATTGCAGTTGTGGAAGTTTCTGGGTTTATATGAACTTGAGCAAGCATAATTATTTTATTATGTGTTGCGGTTATGTGGTACTTGCATCTCTTTTTTTTTAACTACCATTTTCCCTCATACATCTATCCAGTTTTAGGAAAATGGAACAATTAGGATGCATACGTTCTGGATATTGTTGCAAATAATGTTCAGATGCTATTCTGGAGTTTCTATATGCGCGTATGTAAGTATCATACATGTCTTGTTTTTCCGACAACGAATATTTCATTATTTATGTAATTAATAGGGCATTACTGATCAAACAGGATTCAGGTTTTTACAAAGCTCAAGTAATGGTTTCACATTACAACTGTCAACAAAGTTATTTGACAATTCTGGCACCAGCCTACTACTTAAACAAAAAATAAAAAGAAGTTCAAATTTGCGTAACTAGACTCAGTATTTTTGTAAAGTGTGATACATTCATAATTTTTTTCTTTATCATTCCATAAGGAGAACCAACATGGCGCCCATAAGAAAAAAAAAGTTGACTATAGCGTCTCTGTAACAATGGAAAATAGAAAAAATCTGACAACGCTGGTAGAATTGCTATGTTCAATAATAGCTACAAATCGAATTTCGTGAAGTTATCTCCAGAAACAAATGAGTTACAAAGAAAAAAAGAAAATCTCGATTTTTAGTTTTTTTGAAATATCTCGGGCACTATTGGAGATATTTTGGATCTGTTCACACCATCACACTCATCCTTAAATAACGCTTTTTTGTAATTCAAGCCACCCTGTATTTCTAACGGTTTTCGATATCCCTGTAGTCCCCCTCCAAATAGTTCTAACCCTGTATATATATATATTGTAACATATGTGTTACAATATAAATTGTAACACATATGTAACTTTTAAATCGAGGTCTCTTTTTAATAGAGGTTTTAGTAAACGTTATTTTTGTTTCATTGTCTGTATTCGAAATAAATCAGGCTAAATGGTGTATGTGCTTCCCATTTTGGCTAGCCGGAGCGAACGTTTACTTTTATATAGGGAGGTATATTATACAATTCACTCGATGTTATACCTGTTTAAGTTTCTCATTACACACCTTAATACAAAGAAAACTAAGGTTAGAACAATATGCAAATGTATGAACAATGATACTTTCTTTCAAGTTAACGGCTCCCAGATCAAAACGGTACTTTCTTTTAAGTATCTAAGAATGAAAACTGGAACCAATGTAAGGAAAATATAATAAGAATCCAAAGAGTGCGTAATTCTTTCGATATAATGAGGATCGTGCCATGTAGCATGATCCTTCATCTCCAACCACGCACTTGCATCCTGATAAGTAATACGTGATCACCACATTAATGTACGGTTTCGAAGCCTAGACTTTATCTTGAACAAACCACGTAAAAAATGCGATAATTTTCCAACGTATAACCAAAGAAACAGAATGAGGACTATCAAAGAGCGAAAATGTTCATACGGCTAGTATAGCATTCTGCAGTTTATTATTCAGGGAAAGATAGATGGCAAGAGAGGGCCTGGAAGACGCCGAATATCATGACTTCGGGATTTGAGACAGTGGACAGAGAAAACATATACCGATTTGTTCCGAGCTGACAAGACAAAATTGGGCAGAATAATCGCCAACTGAGGATGTAGCACAATCAGAAGAAGAAGACACTCCTGACACTTGGCGAATGAAAGCTAAGCCAAAAAATGTGCGAATGAAAGCTAAGCCAACTGCGAGAGTGTCTCAGTTGAAGATAGTGATGAGCTTAAAATCTATCATTGAAAAATCTGAAACTAAAGTAAATTTAAAAAATAAATTTAATGAGATCAAACCTTGGATTACAAATATTATCGTTTCAATAAAAAAGCGTGATAAATTGAAAAAAGCCTTAACAGCAAGTTCTTCGGCACAGAAAATGTTGGAATATAGAGAATACAGAAATAGCCTTACTAAAATAAATAGATTCACTGAAAATTAATTTTATAAAACCAAAATTAACGAAAACGTACACAATACGAAAAAAATGTATAAGCTGGTTTCTGGGGCAACGAATGAAGGCGTCAGTAATTGTAAACTATCTCAAATAAAAAATTTCCTAAATATTTTGCTTACTGAGAGGAGAAATTGTCGAGTACTGTAACGATTACTTTGTAACAGTTGAAAAAAAGATGTCGGATAGGGTTGCTAATCCTTCTGTACCATTCAAAATACGCAATAGCTCTCTGTTTTTTATGTTCTTGGGACCAACAAATTCCAATGAAAAAACAAATCATATAAATAGTCTAAAAATGAATTGTTTCTCGGGCTCTGATAATATATCAACTAAAGTAATGAAGCATTTACATAAATTTATTACTCTTTCTTTGGTTCACATCATTAACCTTATATTCAAAACTGGTAAAGTTCCTAAGGAATTTAAAATGTCAACACCAATCTACAAGTCAGGGGATAAATATAATATAGGCAACTATAGGCCAATAAGTGTAATCTCAAATGTGGCAAAGAGATTATAAAAATGTCTTAGAATTAGGTTGATGGATTTTTTGATGTCTGTTAATTTGTTCTCTGAGAACCAGTTTGGATTTATGGGGGGAAAAAGTACCTGGGATGCTATGTACGAACTAGTATCAGATATAATGCATTGTATGGATAGAGGTGATAAATGTATTGCGCTGTTTCTCGATCTAGTGAAGGCGTTTGACACGGTGTCGCACCCTATATTACTTCAAGTTCTGGAGAGTTGTGGGGTGAGAGGCATTGTGTTTGAAATTATCGAGCGGATCGACCTCAAAGCGTTTGGATCGGGAACGTGATCAGTAATCCAAGGGCAGTGCAGTATGGTGTGCCGCAAGGTACTGTATTTGGACCAATATTATTTAACATCTATTTGAATTACTTATTCAGTCTTGATGTAGGGGAAAATTAGTTGCCTATGCGGATGATACTGTGGTTTGTTTTCATGAAAAAACATGGCATTTGGCAAGAGAAAAATTGAAGTCTGGTTTTATAAAAATCAAAAACTTTTTGGACACTTTCAAACTAACATTGAATATTCAGAAATCGTGCTACGTTGCTTTTTCTATTCAGCAATTAGACCTGACTTTGATCAAATACAACTAAATGAAACTTTAAAAGAAGCTTTTTGTGTGAGGTTATTAGGGCAAATTATCGATGAAAATCTAAAATGGGACCAACATGTGCTTTATCTATGTAAAAAGATTCGATGCTTGATCCACAAGTTTTAAGTATTCCGCGAAATATTAGACAGAAAACTCCTTATTACAATTTACAAGGCACTTGTTGAACCCTTACTTAGATATGGAAACATTATTTGAGGGAGTATGTGTAGTATTCATTTGCGTCAATTAAAAACTGTGCAGAATTACATTGTGAAGATAATTTTAAAGAAACCCATACTGTGTCACACAAGTATGCTGTACTCATCAGATTTATATAACATTAGAACATTATATACCCTTGCAGTGTGTTGTTTTGTGCAATCTTATGAAAGGCTGATGTCCAACGGTATTGCCCATGGCTATATGACTAGGGGTAATATTGAACACAAACTAAATATCCCGAGTTCAAGAAGAAATATAAATCGGCGCTTTATAAACTATTTGGCTCCTAAATTTTATAATGTAATTCCTTTTCATATAAGAAATATAAAAAATATCAATCGCTTCAGTAACTTATTTAAAGACTACCTGTTTTCATATATGGATTTATTTACGTGTTTTTTTTAGGGTTGTATTTTTAGGATGTGTGTATTTTCTGTGATAAAAAAAATAGAAAAAATCAATTCAATAGACTACGAGGCTGTGAATACTCAAGTGTCATAATTACATTAAATAAGTACTATGATTTACAATAATTAGATTATTATGCACATACAGGTGTTTTCACCTAGGTGTTTTGTTGCTACTTGAATATATTTCAAATATGAAAATTGTTAACCTGTTTCAATGTAATTTTAAAAAAATTGTTTGAATGAATTGAATTGAATTGTAAGAGGTGCAGTAAAAGACCAGAAAGTCAGGTAAGTAGGTACCAGTGTTTGTAAATTTTCGTAAGATACTCTATATAAATAGGAGTATTATATAAGTGTATTATTGTAGCAAGTAGATTCACTAATCTTATCCACAGGGTTCCACAGGGCTGAAACCTGGGGCATCTTCTCTGAATCCTCTTTATTAATGATATTTCCAAAAATTTCGAGACTTTTTCGTTTTGTTAGCAGATACTCACATAAAATTTAAGTTCGAATTGAAGTGTCCTACTTTAGTTATCACGAAAAAATCATTACTAAGATTGAATGTAATAACACAGTTCATAAATAGATTATGTTTTTATAGTATTTGACAATGAAATGTTTAATTTCATAACGTTTAATAAAAATATAAATTACAATTATATTACCATTCCTTCATTTTTGTTTTTCATTCAGTTACTTTCAAAGTTTGTTCAATAAATTTATTTCATGCGCTTGCTATTAAGTACATAATATACAGCGAAACTCGGGTATCTCACGACAACTGTCGTCTTTTTTCAACTTCTACTTCGATATTTAGGCATGTTTGTTACTGAGAAATTGCCACAACTCATTTCATGAAATGTTTCATTTTCTTTCTGGCTATTAGATGTAGATTTCTTGCAGAAGGTCAAATCAATTGAATTTTCGTTAACTGTCCTACATTTTCCATACTTTATAACTATATTTCATTTTTTGAAAGCTACCTCTGAAGTAGTAATTACATTATTCCACACAGAAATAACTGTGATAGTTTCTCCCATATTTTTAATTTTATGAAAAATTTAATGTATATCTAAACTTTCCAAGAGGAGGTTCATATTTGTTCGAAAACTTTGAAGGTTTAAGTAACTTTCAAAATTCATCTTGCATGTTATAAAGTTTGATTATCTTCCTCATTCTTCATATCCTCAAGGAAAGACGTCAATTTCTCGTGAAGTTTCCTGGTGTTTTTCCATTCGACTATTAATGAAGTTGAGCATGAGTAGGTACATTGTTTCAAACATAAACGTTAATCCACGATTTTATGAAAACGTTATTATGTATATATATATATATATATATATATATATATATATATATATATATATATATGTATAGGGCCAGATTTAGGCATGGGCTACATGGGCCCGGGCCCATGGCGGCAAATGTTTAGGGGTGGCAGTTGAATTTTGCTGAAAAAATCAGGAGCGTTTTATAAAGAATTTTTGTTTTCACTCAGATTTATACACTAATCACTCAATGGACATTCAAGATCTTTTTTTGTTGTTGTTGAATGTCATCATTTGAAAGGTCTGTGCAAAGAAAAGACATCCAGTACAGAAGAAATGTCGCTGTCACAATTGAACAGATATATTTTCTCAAAAGATCTCCAGGACTTATATCCAATTGTAAGTAGGGTAGATCTAAAGATGTTTTTGTGTACACCAGCCAGCAACTGTGCAGCAGAACGTTCATTTTCTACTCTTTCACGAGTACATAATTATTTAAGATCAACTGTTGGCCAGAAAAGATTAGTTAACTCTGCTGTTTTAGCATAGAAAAAGACTTGACGTGTAAGCTTTACTGATGTCATTGATACGTTCGCTAATATTAAAGCTATAGGCCAGTCTGTTTAGATAATCAATTAGCAAAATATAGAACTTTTAGGACATGCAAGTGAACTAGATTTCTCAACATGAAAAGGGTAGAGGAGGCAGAATTCAGCTTCTTTGTAAGCTGATCAATATGAATGTCCCATCTCAAATTCTTATCCAATGCAATATATTATTTGAGTGGATCAAGTGATGACTTCCACCATTGAAGATACCGGAAAGAAAGTCTGAACGCAGTTCTCTTTTCGTGTTTATATTCTTGATTTCGTACGAATTCCTACAATCAATCTCCTCTTATTGATTTCGATAGGGGATGACTTCGCACAAGGGGTACCTTTTCCATACCATAGGTCCAATTCATGTATTCAATTGGAATAATAGGTTCTCTTGTTTTTTGTATTTTGAGCACAGTTCTTTCCATAAAAAAGCTTTATTCATTTGTGAAAGAAGGAGAAAAGATGTAGGAACATCTAGCAAAAAAAACATATCTGTAACCTCGTCTGTAACAGTAACAGAAATTAATTCATACAGCATTTGATGAAGACAAAACGTCATAATTCTTATCCTCAAAATATTGAACATAAGTCATCAGTAGCAAGAAGAAGATATTTATATAAAAACATTGCTCAATGTTCAATGACGCATAATCCATCTGTTGCGATTTTTTGTCATTAATATTCTGTCGTTTCATCCAGAAATACCCTCAACTCCGAGCTCAACTCTTTATATTGAAGTGAGGTACCCTGTAGATGCAGATAATCTGTAGAAACAAGAAATTAAAGTTAAATTTACTCATGAATAAATATATAGACAAGATGGAGCACCTCCCAACTATGATATACGGGTAAGAATTTTTAAAGCTGAATTCTTTTAATCGATGGATCGATTGAAGAAGGATTCATAAAGTGACCTGCTCATTTTCCATACCTTATTCCTCTACATTTCTTCTTTGGGGTTGCCTCAAATAACGAGTTTACGTTAGATGACCAACTTCCTTGCAGGAATTGAGATAAAAAATTATTGTGGATAAATGTGAACTAATCCTTGGAGAAGTCTTGGAAATAATTGGTTTACTGCCTGGAGGTGGATTGCAAGCATTTTGAATATTTGAAAAGATTTTTTTTCTGCTTCAGTTTCTAATTTTTACAGATTATTTGCATTGAACCCAGTATGTACGAAAACAAAACAACAAGATTTATTAAAATGTGAACAAATATAGAAAGTATCTCATTCAAATATAAAGAGTTGAGAATATTTCTGGTTAAACAAGAAGTACATTAATAACAAGAAAACCTTGTGCTGTTTGGGAACCTCTGTTATGAACGAACTTTCTTACGTATTTTCTCGCACTCTGTTGTTATTATTTTTTTAGTGTTCTTCATTTCGATACTCTTTTCGACACTGAGCATATTATATCACTATTGTCTCTCTGCAATATATGTAAATAGTAAATAGTAAATCTGGAATCACATGTAGATTAAACGTTTTTAAAGATGAAATACTTGTATCGAGTTTAATATTGCTGTCCTGTTTGGATCGGCAGTACACATACCAAAAAAGTAGATGTGCAACTAAACCAAACAATGAGACTGATTACTGGGACTATACGGTCAACACCAACGCGCTGGCTTCCAGTGCTCAGTAATATCACACCACCAGATATCCGACGAACTACGGCTCTCAACAGAGAATATAAGAAAATTATGGCTAACGCGGACCTACCAATCCATACCGATATCCCATACTTAACAGGGCAGTATCATCGGCTCAAATCGAGGCGGCCAGCTATCCGATTAGCACTAGAAGCGAACGAAAACTACCATGCGACCAATAAATGGACTACCAAATGGACAGAAACTGCAGGAGACCACTACATCCAACTAGATGATCCAACGCACTGTTTCAACGGATCTGACCTGCCACGCCGACTATGGGCAAAACTCAACCGAGTTAGAACAGGTTACGGGAAATGTGCTGACTCCCTACACAAATGGGGCAGGGCAGAATCCCCACAATGTGACTGTGGATCTCCCCGGCAAATTATCCGCCACATCGTATCAGAATGACAATAATTCCAAAAGTTTTCAAACTTTGAGGTAGGGTCGTGAAAGAGTTAAAAACAAACTATAAAATTTTTGCAACCTTTTCCGAAATCCGGAACATTGTTAAAATTGCAATAACATTGAATTTTGCCTTATGCTTGTGAAAAAAATTCCAAAAGTTCTGCAAACTTGGATTAGTATTAAATATATTATTTCATATCACGTATCAAATTTGCAACCAATTTAAGTTTTTTATTCAAAATTAACGTTTTTCTTCAATAAACTGACCAAAAAAAATTTCAAAAGCTCTGCAAACTTGACAGATACTCCGGAAAAATATACTGAACAGTGTTATGAATTTGCAACTTTTTTACGTTGATCGGAACATGTTTATTTATATTTTTTTTTAATTCGTGGTAATTTTTTCGAGCAAGATGGGCTCGAAATAATTACAAAAGTTTTGAAACTTGGTTGAAAATTTGGAAAACATCTATTCTGATGCATTTGCAAATTTGCAACCTTGTACGCGGTCCGGAACATTATGCAATTTGCAAAAATATAAAAATCCAAAAATCATATTTTTGCAAATTTCATAAAGTTCCGGACCGCGTACAATGTTGCAAATTTGCAAATGCATCAGAATAGATATTTTCTGAATTTGCAACCAAGTTTCAGAACTTCTGTAATTATTTCGAGACCATCTTGCCCGAAAAAATTACTACGAATTAAAAAAATTATAAATAAACAAGTTCCGGTCAACGTAAAAGGTTGCAAATTCATTCAACTGTTCGGTATATTTTTGCGAAGTATCTGTCAAGTTTGCAAAACTTTTGGTTTTTTTTTTGTCAGTTTATCAAAGAAGAACGTTAATTTTGAATAAAAAATGTTCCGTACCCTTAAATTGGTTGCAAATTTGATACGTGATATGAAATAATATATTTAATATTACTCCAAGTTTGCAGAACTTTTGGAATTTTTTTCACAAGCATAAGGAAAAATTCATTATTATTGCAATTTTAACAATGTTCCAGACTTCGAAAAAGGTTGCAAAATGAGATTTGTTCCTTTCTGTATATATCATTCACTTGATCAAAGTTCAAAAACTTCTGCAATTATTGTTAAATTTTCGATTTTCAATGTCTAAGCTGACTGGCCTACTAGGAGTAAAAATCTGAAAACTTGAGATTAAACTTTTCGAAAAGTTTCACTATGAATTGAATGAATATTTTAGCTCTCAATAAATAGTTTTATCATTGAATGGTTTTTGATTTCTTAATTTCCTGATGTTACAATCCACGTTGAAAAGAAACGAAATTGATTTTTTTTTTAATCTCGTCCATATATATATATATTTATATATATATATATATATATATATATATATATATATATATATATATATATATTATATATATATACTAAGAGATATCAATTATTGTATAACAGGTTTATTTCAAACATTACATTTTAAAATTGAAATTCATTGGACGTTTCAATGGAGTTTCCATCTTCATCAGCAGAATGTTCGTCGGTAGTTGTCACAATACTGAGTATTGTGACAACTACCGACGAACATTCTGCTGATGAAGATGGAAACTCCATTGAAACGTCCAATGAATTTTAATTTTAAAATGTAATGTTTGAAATAAACCTGTTATACCAATAATTGATATCTCTTAGAATGAATACGATAAACAGGTAAAAATCAAGAATTCAAATATATATATATATATATATTTATATATATATATATATATATATATATATATATATATATATATATATATATATGTTCAAAACAACAATATTTATGTTTTTGTAAGTTTGATAGTTGTTTCCTATTCAATTAAGATTGTTTCATATACAGAAAAGTAAGATTCTAATTACACTTTTTACCAGGCATAAAAAACATTTGAAACCATACATTAATTTAACAACAAACTTTAGTATAGCATCTAAGTGCATGAAAAGTAACCACCATTTTGCCGGATTTCAAAAAATATACTACTATTTCAAAACTGAATTCTAATGGCCATAAATGAAGTTAGTAAAAACCTTTAGCAGGTACCTATCATTTATCTACGAAAATATTGAAGAAACTATCAAAATATTTCTTTGTTACAACTAATTTTTAGGTCTGGCCATCCCGTTAGTTATTCCTCCCCGTTTCAGTTTTCCACCAGTTTTTGCTTTCTAGACACAGAATGAACTGACAGCTCGACTGAAACGGGGATGGAATTGAGAACTGAAATGATCGTGTGAAAATTTTTCAAGATAATTTCAACCCTCATTTCCATGTCTGTCTCTGTTGAACTGCCAGTTCATCCGTTTTTCTTTATTTATTTTAACAAGATCCATTGAGTTGTCAGTTCTATTAATCATGTTAAAAGCCTCCACAAGGCTTCTTACAGTTTCATTTCAGTTCTCATCTCCGTCTCCCTCTTAGTATGTCCGTTGATGATGTGTGTCAAAAGCAAAAACTAATAGGAAAATTGAAACAGTTAAGTAGAACTAACAGAAGATGGCCAGATCTATTTGTTTCATTTCCTTTCGCATTTTAGATCGTTAAAATCACATTGACATTTATTGGAGGTTACAATTATATCAAAACATGTCAAAATGGATAATTTCAGACATCTGAAAATTACGTTGACATTTAGTTGAGGTAATGATTATTTTGAATCATGTCAAAATGTATTAGAATAGACAACTGAAAATCAAGTTGACATGCATTAAAGGTGACAATTATATAAAAACATGTCAAAATGGACAAGAACAGAGAACTGAAAATCACGTTGACATTTTTTTGAGTTGACAATCATTTCAAATCATGTCAAAATGGATGAAAATCACGTTGACATTTATTTGATGTGACATTTATATCAAATCATGTCGAAATGGACTAGAAGTGACAACTGAACTGATAATAAAATAAATGAACAAAGACGAATGAACTGACAGTTCTACTGAAATGGAGACTGGAATTAAAACCGATTTGATTATGGAAGAAGCCTTTTGAATAGATTTGACCATCCCATAAGTAATCCCTTTCCTTCCAATTTTCCTATCAGTTTTTGCTTTCTACAGACAGAATGAACTGACAGCTGGACTGAAATAGAGACGGAAATGATAACTCAAATGATTTTGTAGATAGATTCTTGATGATTATTAAAGCATGTTTTATCTATACGCGAAAAATTTATTCACTGAAATGAAATGTGAAACAGTTGTTATTTTTAAATTTTTGAATCGATTACATAACTGGGAATAATTACATTTTTTTTGTTACGATACAAAATCAAAAATATTTGGTAGATGCCATAATGATTATTTGTTCAAACAGAACTCAATATCGAGAAAATTACTGATAATTGGGAAAAACAAATATTTTCATGTCCTTTGTGATTACCGAGTATCCATATAGGTATTTGTTTGGTGTGTAACAAGACAGGATTTTTCATGATTTATGATTTGTAACGAAAAAAATCATTCTCCTTGTTATTTTGACAATATACAGATTATTAGGTTTTTTATGAAGTTGAACCAACCCTCTGAAAAAACTTCACGATAATTGGTCTTTAATGAACAAATTTCGGAAGGGGTATCATAACATATTCAATTTCTAGTAAATACTGATTCACCAAAGGATAGTTTTCAAGAGGTGAGTCCCCCATTTTTGTATTTTTTCACATACAAATTCTCCTAGTTAATTTAGAGGGGGCAATATCCGCATAAAATTTCTACATCAAAATTCCGGCAGAAAGGAAAAACATCTGAAATCCTCGAATAACACCACCCTAATATCAACTAAATTTACGTCAAATTTTCAGCCCAAGTGAAGTGAGTATAGAGTTGCATAATGCTTTGAAAACCTTAAAAATGCTTGAGATTTCCATTCAAAAATTGCGGCGATAAAATTAATCATATGAAACCCACAGTGTGCACTTTCCTTACATAAACTCAATCAACGTATTAAACTTCATGTCTCTAACTCAATTAGCCAGAAGCTGAGGATGTGCGCAAAACTTCAAATACCACGAAAAAACATGAATACTTAAAATGGTGGCGTATAAGGAAAATGGTTGAAGCCAGCACTTCCCCAACGACTACTCAATCAAAATAAATTGAAACTACCTAATTTCAATCTTACTTTTAAGTTTTGAGAAACTTAAGAATTTCGTGACGAAACGATAACTGTGTGATGAAGTCGGTTTTCAAACTCCAATGGCCTCTCTTATTGCTAAAGAAGAATATATATATATATATATATATATATATATATATATATATAAATATATATATATATATTATATATATATATATATAAATATATATATATATATATATATATATATATATATATATATATATATATATATATATATATATATATATATATATATATATATCAGTGGCGGCTAGTCAAAGGAGGCTAATCCTCCTCAATAATATTCCGTGTATCACTATATATATATTATATTTGAATATGTCAGCATTCAGCATATTCATATTAATCAAAATCATATTATTTTTATGCACCTACCTTCCTTTCAACCTACATTATATAATATAATTTATTAATTAAGATAGAAGGTATTTACATTTACTGCATTTCATTCATTTCAAGATTGTTGGCAACGCTGCGGAAAGCTTAGAAAGGTATATATATTCTCAACGTTCATTATGTCTGCCACAGAAAAGCAAACTCACACCACTTAAAAACAAATACTCCGAATGAATACTTCATTGAAATAGAAAACCAAAACACATGTACATGGCAACACCGATAAACTCCAGCCTTATACAATGTCGACCAATCACAACTATAGAATCTCCCTGACATCGAGTAAAGTCGTTGATTGAATCGTAGTATGATCGTAATTCGTATTCGTACTGTCTGAATAATGGACGCCGGAATCAACTCGCGTTACGCGTATTGTTTTAAAATGAGTTATTACTGAAATTAATTTCAAAAATTTCAATGGTGACTTAGTGGAATATTTGTTATCCCATAACTTTAGTGCCCTAAGTTATGAGGATAAAGTTTTGATAAAAACAAAAAAAAACCTACCCCTGAATTAAACAATTTGGTGCAGCGTAACAGAAAATAAAACCGCGGTTTTAATACACGGAAGTATGAGAGAAATCCTTGCCTAACCGGATCACAGGTAAAAAATTAATTATTTTGTTGGCAGTGTTTACTTTTTAGTAGTGAAAATGTCTCTGTTTGGGGCCGCTTAGGATTTGAGGATTTAATTCTATACCTAGTTGAAAGTGAGGAATTTTTCACCGATAAAGTAACTTTAAATACAGCACGCGGATTAATATCTTACTTACAAGATAAGGAATTTATATATTTTTTAAACATCTTTAAATTAATTTTTGAACAAACAGAAATAGTTTTTCAAATCTTACAGCACAAGTTTTCAGATGTAATTTACTCACGAAATCGGCTCAAGTGTCTTTTGGAAAAAATTTCAGAATTTCGTGCAGAAGTTTATTTTAAAAAACTATTTTCTGTATTTCAAACTACTGGTGATACGACTCAATTTAGCCCAAAACGAAAGAAATTCAGTTACGCAGATATGGAGCTTCACTATAAGCAAATATTTTATGAAATTTTGGATAATATTAGGGGTCAAATAGAAATAAGGTTCTCTGATTTGAAAGAACTGCATTTCTTCGACTTACTCAATAAAAATTTGTTCACCGGATTTTCGGCTAATTTTCCAGATAACCTTTTGGAAAATTTATGTCAAAAATACACTTTTTTTGATAAGGTAGCCATAAAAAGTGAACTGTGTGTTGTTTATAATGACAATGAAATTTTGGGGCACAATGAAAATCATGTGAGGACTATTGAATATCTTTTGATAATGATTTGAATCAAGAATTACCCCAAGTTTATAAACTCTTATGTCTAATTGTTTCTATCCCGGTGACATCGGCTTCCGTAGAGCGCTCGTTTTCCACTCTTAAGAGAATTAAAACTTATTTACGAAATTCAATGAGCCAGGATCGTTTGAAAAATATTAGTTTGTTGTCTTTTGAAAAGGAATTGGTAAAACTTTTGGCGAAAGACAAAAAATTTTATGAGGATATTATAGATCATTTTGCTAACGTTAAAGATCGCAGAATCCCGCTAATCTTCAAAAATATATAATAACTATTTATTTGCTCTCACCAGCTGTTAAAAAATTCGTTAAGTAGGTAGGTAGGTACCTATTATGTGAAAGAAAAAATTTGATGAATAGATGAATTGATTAATTGGCTGAGAAGAATTTTTGTGAATATTGTAAATAGGAGTTGTAGGTCTCAAGGTAGACACTCGAAAGTGAAAACAAATTAATAGCTTAGGGTGCTTGTTTTACTTTGATTTTCTTTAAATTATATTGACCTTGAAATCCTAAAAATTTTCGGCTATGGTGTATTTTTAACACCTCTTGTAGCCTCCTCAAACCAAAACCTCACGAGCCGCCACTGATATATATATACAGGGTGTCCCGAAATTAGACGTCAATATTTCAACCACGTATTTTACTTCAGAAAATAGAGATAAAAGTTCATATAAACTAGGGTCCCCAACTTCTCCGTTTTTAAGATACAGTGTGTTAAAGGTGAAGACCTGATGGTGGTTTTTTGTAAGTATTTTCGAAACCTGTGAAGGTAATTGGATGAAATTTGGTACAATTACGAAACTTTTTACGCTCTATTTAATGTACTAAAAGTGAGTATTGCAATATTTTCAGGAGTGCGTTGTGCAGGGGGGTATTGGCGAAAAATTTCACCCAAATTTTTTGATGGTTAATTTTCAGTAATTTTGGCCTCAAAATTTGAAAATATGAGACTTTTTGTACAGATAAGGTACTTTTCTCATACTTCGCTAGGAAGCAGCATTTTCGAGAAAAATGCAATTGAATATTTCTTAACGAATTGATTTTTTGGTTTTCAATGTGCAAATCGAAGAGAAAGTAATCAGTGAACCTGGAAACAATTGACGTTTTTTGATTTGCTAGGTAAAGGAAAATAAGCTGTCAATTATTAATCGCCTAGTTTTCAATTGAGCTCCTTGTTTCCGGAAAAAAAGCTATTTAGTAGTAATGCAGAGTTTTTCAAATACAGAATTAGCAGATATCTACTTTGTACGTGGTTTATGCAATAGCAAAGCACGACGGTGAGCCAGCTCAGTGTGGTGTGAATATTAGGAATTGGCTAGATGAATAATTTCCGAGTAAATGGATTAGAAGAGGTATTCCTATTCCGTGGGCACCGATCGGGGTGCGGATTTAAATCCACTTGCAATAAGTAAACCTCAAATGATTGTTCCTTAATGTTTAGTTCAGTGGTTCCCAAACTGGGGGAAAGGCATTGGGAGGCGCGAGAGCCTACAAATTTTGGGCTTGAGAATGACAAATTTCATATTTGACAAATTCTAATGAAACAGGAATATATTGCGCACTTTCAAAGATAACACCAAGAATTGCCGACCTTGTTGACAAAATACAGCATCATACATCGCATTAGAATAGAATAGTGATTTCAAATATGATATTTATAAAAAACCGTTATCGGGTCTTCACCTTTAAAACGGAGAAGTTGTGGACACTAGTTTATATGAACTTTTATATCTATTTTTGGAAGTAGAATAAGTGGTTCGAATATAGACGTCTAATTTTGGGACAACAATCAATTCGTAAAGAAATATTCAAATGCATTTTTCTCGAAAATGCTGCTTCCTAGCGAAGTTCAAGAGAACTACCTTATTTGTACAAAAAGCTCATATTTTCAAAATTTGGAGTCAAAATTACTAAAAATTGAACACCAAAAAATTTGGGCGAAATTTTTCGCCAATACCCCCCTGCACTACGCTCTCCTGAAAATATTGCAATACGAACTTTCAGTACATTAAATAGAGCGTGAAATGTTACGTAATTGAACCAAATTTTATCCTTATACCTTCACAGGTTTCGAAAATATTTGCAAAAAACCACCATCAGGTCTTCACCTTTAACACCTTGTATCTTCAAAACGAAGAAGCTGTGGACCCTAGTTTATATGAGTTTTTAATCTCTATTTTTTGAAGTAGAATATGTGGTCGAAATATTGACGTCTAATTTCGTATATGTATATATATATATATATGTAGGTATATATATATATATATATATATATATATATACAATATATATATATATATATATATATATATATATATATATATTTATCTATATATATATTTATATATATATATTTATTTATATATTTATATATATATATATTGTATATATATATATATATATATATATATATATATTAAATTTTGAAAAAATTGAGGAACGGACACACATAAAATATAATGAACTGAAATTATACATGCAGAAAGTCGACTGGACCGAAGTCATTGAACAAAAGGATCATAATGAAGCATATAAGAGTTTCATTGAAGTTTTGGAAGGTGCGGTTAGAAAACACACAGTGACTATAAGGAAAAAAATGAATAAACGGCAAATAAAAAATCCTTGGATTACACCGGGTCTTATCAAATCTATTGGCAGAAAACATGAACTCTTTAAGGAACTAAAAAATAATCCTGGCGATATGGCAGCTGATGAAAGCTACAAAAACTACAGAAATAAACTAACTGCCTTAATAAGGACCACAAAGAGGGAATACCATAGCAAAAATCTCTACATCCACAAAGAATCATCAAAAAACTTATGGAATTGGATGAAAACAATCACAAATTACCAACAAAAAAAGGAAGAAATATCGGGTTTGAAGAATAAAAACAAAATAATAGAATGTGATAAAAAAATGATTGCAGATATTTTCAATCAACATTATGTTTCTGTAGGGAAAAGAATGGCGGAGAAAATTGAGAGACCCAGCGATTCACCATAACAGAAAAATTATTCTGTTAAAAATTCTATGTTTTTTAAACCAACCTCAAAACAAGAAATCGAAGAACACATAAACAAATTACATATAAAGAAAGCTTCAGGTCAGGATGGCTTAACTTCCAAAACGTTGAAGGAATTGAAAGTGAAAATTGGGTTTATACTCGTACATCTTTTCAATAAAACCTTGGAATGCGGAATATTTCCTGATATTTTCAAAGTTGGAGTTATAAAGCCCTTATACAAGGGTGGTGATAAGACTGATCCGATAAGTTACCGACCAATAACGCTTATTTCCAATTTAGCCAAAATATTAGAGAAAATAATTAAAACAAGAATCATATCCTATTTTGAAAATCTAAAAATATTTTCTGAAAAACAGTTTGGTTTTAAGACAGGAAAATCTACAGAGGATGCTCTTGTGAGTTTGACAAGGATGTTGTAGAGGGCACTTGATGAATCGCACCCTTGCATATGTGTGCTTGTGGATTTGGCCAAGGCCTTTGATACCGTGTCTCATGATCTACTTCTAGAGAAGCAGAACCGATACGGTTTTAGGGGAGTGACTTATAACCTACTTGAAAGTTACATCAGGGGCCGTAGGCAATGTGTAAATATAGGAGATAAATACAGTGACTTCCTGGAGATGGATTGCGGAGTGCCACAGGGAACTGTGCTAGGCCCTGTGTTGTTCATTATCTACATCAATGATTTGCTCACATTGGATACAGGCTCAAATGAAATAATTAGTTATGCAGATGATACGGTAATATTCTGCATATCAAGAGAATGGCCAAGTCTGAAGACGGGCACTGAGCAACTCCTACTGAAGGTCAAAAATTGGTTTGATTTCAACTTACTGTCAATGAATATGAACAAAACGAAGTATATTGTCTTCACTTCTTATAATGTCAACTGACCTACATTTAATTATCTTGAAATTAACAAGGATTACAGGATTGAAAGTGCAAACGCTGTAACCTACTTGGGCGTAACAATAGATCAACATTTAAGATGAGATGGTCACATCAAAAAAGTAGTTGCCAAAGTTGGGGGCTTACTTTCCATGTTCAGACATCTCTCGGGTAATGTTAAACTGCCAGAACTGAAGGTCTTATATCAATCATTGGTAGAATCACAGCTTGCGTATGGCATGGTGGCGTGGGGAGGCATTCTTGATGTTCATTTGGCAAATTTGAATGCATTACAGAGGTGGATATTGAGAATAATATTGAACAGAAACAGGATGTACTCGAGTGAAAAAGTTTTTGAGGAAATGAAAGTCTTGAACCTAAGAAAACTATATATGAAAAGAGCATTGATGTACTGCTTCAGAGATAAAACTATAATCCCCTATGCAGAACACACGTACCCCACGAGATGTAAGGGAAATATTACGCAGAAACAAATAGGACAAAGACACTACAGTTATGTGATACGTAAGCTGCACGATATGATTCCTCAAGCCCTAAAGAATGAAAACAGATCAGGACCTTTCAAGAAACTCGTTACAGAGTGGATAGATGGCGTTTCAGGTGCAGTTGTACTTCAACTTTTCAAATAGTCTAGGGCTTATAAGCAGACTGGTACTGAAGGATTGAAGCAATTTATACCTAAGTAGGGAATATAAATCCCCAAAAGAGTGTAAAGCACTTCAGAGGATGGAAATTGCTTTCACGATATTGTTTGTTAACCCTTTCATTGTTTAGATTAACTACAAGATGTTTTTTTTGGTTGTTCATATTGTACAGTACATATAATTCGAGTTTGATTTGATTATTTCTCTTTTGTTCTTGATAATTCTTGGGTGTACTTCCAAATGTCAACGTATTAAACTTCATGTCTCTAACTCAATTAGCCAGAAGCTGAGGATGTGCGCAAAACTTCAAATACCACGAAAAAACATGAATACTTAAAATGGTGGCGTATAAGGAAAATGGTTGAAACCAGCACTTCCCCAACGACTACTCAATCAAAATAAATTGAAACTACCTAATTTCAATCTTACTTTTAAGTTTTGAGAAACTTAAGAATTTCGTGACGAAACGATAAAGTGTAAAGCACTTCAGAGGATGGAAATTGCTTTCACGATATTGTTTGTTAACCCTTTCATTGTTTAGATTAACTACAAGATGTTTTTTTTGGTTGTTCATATTGTACAGTACATATAATTCGAGTTTGATTTGATTATTTCTCTTTTGTTCTTGATAATTCTTGGGTGTACTTCCAAATGTCATTTTGTTTTGTGTTGTTTACTATGCTATATACTCAAAGATTGTAACACTGAATTTTGGTTAAATGAATAAATATCGTATTATTATTATTATTATCATATATATATATATATATATATATATAATATATATATATATATATATATATATATATATATATATATATATATATATATATAATATATATATATATATATATATATATATATATATATATATATATATATATATATATATATATTTGAATAGATGGGGCCGTTACTCGATGAAAATTAATTGTTAACATGTTTGAGAAATGAAACTCTGAGTTCAACGATTTTCACATATAATAAAATAACAATAGTTGCACAACGCGTTTCGCTGACACTACAGCTTCTTCAGGTGCGAATTTCAAACTAAAACTAAATATCTAATGCAAGGTTTGCAAAGTACTATTATAAATTTGGGAAATCCATTCTGGAATTCTGAGAACGAACTACCTTTATTCATTGAAAAAGTTAAGAAGGGGAGAGCTGTTCACACCCGATGTCACTTAACAACCAATTGGATGTGAACAGCTCCCCACTTCTTAACCTTTTCAATGAATGAAGGTAGTTTGTTCTCAGAATCCCAGAATACATTTTCCAAATTTATAATAGTACTTTGCAAACCTTGCATTAGATATTTTGGTTTTGAAATTCGCACCTGAAGAAGCTGTAGTGTCAGCGAAACGTGTTGTGCAACTGTTGTTGTTTTATTATATGTGGAAATTGTTCGACTCAGAGATTCATTTCTCAAACATAAATAAATATATATATATATATATATATATATATATATAGAAATATATATATATATATATATATATATATATATATATATATATATATATATATACTGTGCTTTCATGATGAAAGGAACAAATTCATTAAAAAATTAGGTTTCTATTTCATGTTAAAATCCTCGGACAGGTCGATTAGTATTTTTATTTCGGCATTTTTCGCAATAAAAATTTTGTATACAGGGTGTCTCATTCAAGAGCTATGGCTTTGTCATAAGTTTTTTTAAAGGTAATACCCTGTATATTATTTCACTTTACAATTGTACGATAAATTCTTATCACTTTTTGTGAACATACCATATGCCTCAACTCGATGGATTGCCAGAAACGGAGATAGTGGGTAATGAGAGGTACGATATGAAAACACACAAATGTAATTACTAATTTAATTTTTACATATGTCTAATCTGCTGTCCGTTTACTTCGAGACATTTTTGAAGTCGATTCAATGTTTCCCGTTGCACATTTTCAATTACTTCTGGACTGATAAGTCTTATTTCCTGCCTGATTCTCTCTTTTAGATCATCAATATTATTTGGTCTATTCAAATAAACTTTAGACTTCAAATAACCCCATAAGAAAAAATCCAATGGGAATTATGTCGGTGATCTTGGCGGCCACTCAATCGGACCTCTCCGTCCTATCCATCTGTTGGGAAAAAGTTGCATCAAGAAATTGTCGAACAGCGATTGAATAGTGAGGAGGTGCCCCATCTTGTTGAAACCATATCTCGTTATTAGGTATGTCAGGATCTTGTGGGTTAGGAAACAAAACAGCTAAAGCCGGAATGAGTTCGAACTGGAGAAAGTTCAAGTAGTCCTCTCCGTTTAGTGTTCCTTCAAAAAAATAGGGACCAACTATACGATTTCGAACAATCGCTGCCCATGTATTAATTTTTTTTGAGGCCGCTGTGTGTGGCATTCTTGCATTCAATGAGGATTCTCGGTCGCCCAATACCTACAGTTTTGTCTGTTGACGTGGCCATTCAAAGTAAAGGTGGCTTCATCAGAAAAAAATTATGTTTGTAATGAAATTTAGATGTTGATTATGAATTTCAAGAATCTGCTCACAAAAACTGTACTCTGGCGGTCAAAAATCGTCTTCTCTAATAATTCATGTACCAGCTTAATTTTATAGGGATGATACTTATTTACCTTAAGTATTTTATGCACGGACCCTACTGATAAATTGAAATTATTGGAAAATTGTAGTAATGGATGTATGAGGGTTATCTTGGGTTTCTAGCAGAACGTTCAGCACTGTTTCTTCAGATACTCTCGGTGGTCTTCCTTTAGGTAAATCTCTAACGTGGCCGTATCTCCTGAATTTTGATTCAATTTTGCTGACTGTCGATCTAGTAATTGGCGGACGATCAGGATGATTTTCATTGAATAGATTGCAGACTTCTTCTTGTGAACGCACCCTATCTCCAAAACCAATCATCATAAGTACTTCAATACGTTCTCTCTCAAGTAATTGCATTTTCTTAAACAATGAAGTAGTGTAGTGCCTGGAGCGCTAAAAACGTGAAAACTGCGGACTATACAGCACCAGTGAATGAATTCAGATGGTACATGTGAAATTTCATTCTTCAGATTTAATGACAATGTTTACCTAAATTTTTTTTTGTACTTTTAATCCACATTTTAAATCTCCAGGTGCTCCACTATCTCCGTTATAATCTGGGAATCCATCAAGTTGAGGCATATGGTATGTTCACAAATAGTGATACGAATTTATCGTAGAATTGTAAAGTGAGATAATATACAGGGTATTACCTTTAAAAAAACTAATGACAAAGCCATAGCTCTTGAATGAGACACCCTGTATACAAAATTTTTATTGCGAAAATTGCCCAAATAAAAATACTAATCGACCTGTCCGAGGATTTTAACATGAAATAGAAACCTAATTTTTTAATGAATTTGTTCCTTTCATCATGAAAGTACTGTATATATAACAGGAAAGAGTCGACAATCCTAATGAATTATGACAGGACCCAGTTTAGATTATCAGAATGTACGGATTTTCAAAATGAAACAAAAATAAGCCGTTTGAGGCCTTAAACACTTGCTAACTTCATAAATAAACTTTGGAGTTGAATAATTGAAGTAGATAAATGAAACCATCACATCTTTTTCATCCGTTGAATCCAGATTATCGACGATCCGGATTTCTGACATCCAAATTATCGACGTTCTTTAAAAAAAAAAAAAAAAAATATATATATATATATATATAAATTAATAGGTTTTCCATTAATAGTTCAATTTTGTTTTTTAGGAAACTGTAGATAAAATTATTAATATTAACTTGCACATTATTAGTTGTTAATACAGGGTTAATGAGAAACTTGTTGTTAAACCCTAATTTTAAAACATCCTGTGGAATAATTTCGTTGTCAATTTTTTTCAAAATACCAGTTCTCCTCAAGAACCATTCCTTTCCAACATTTTGTTTTTTGGTTCATGCCTTTGAGTGCACTAGTTCATTTTAAAGAACGAAATGAACTTGCCATCAACGGTTTAAGTTATGAAATGTAATTTTCATAAGAGGTGGCTTTGCTCGTTGTTGCCCTAATGTCAGTTTAACAGTGAGAGACTATGTACTATGTATATATTCCAACTATGGTTTTAAGTACAGAAAATTGCGCTAAAGCTGTTGCTCTTGATATGACGGAAAATAGTATGGAGAAGGAACGGGGAAAGATTTGCAGAGTGCACGTTCAGACCTCGTCTGAGCTATGGAGGAGGTTCAGTAATGGTTTGGGCAGCAATATCCCGGGAGGCCTGCACTGAATTAGTGGTCATCGTTGGATCCTTAACGGCTCACCGATATATTGAGGAGATATTAAGTTGTATTAAGTTGTACCTTTCAGTGGATTTATCGGTGATGACTTTATCCTGATGCAGGATAATGCGCGGCTACATAGAGTACAATACCTCGCGGAAGTAAGTATTAACAAAATGAACTGGCCAGCATATTCGCCTGATCTCAACCCCATAGAGCATGTGTGGGACATGCTTGGTAGGCGAGTCCGAGACCGCGAAGTAGCTCCGGATACGATAAATGAGCTTCGTTCAGCAATTCAGGAGGAATGGCAAAATATTCCTCATGATGCTATTCATCACCTTATTGAAAGTATGAACCGACGTATGAAGGCAGTTATAAGAGCTAAAGGTGGTAATATAAAATATTAATGTGAATTTGTTGCAAAAACTACGTTTCATCAGGTTATTCAAGACACAGTTGAATTGGTTTGTTTCGAAATTTGATTTTCAATTTGAATTGCATGAATTTGCATAAATAAATTTTGCAATAATTGCTTATTATTATAACTGAACAATATATTGTTGCTTTCTCATTGCTGGATTCATAAACTGAGTTGTCGAACTGAGATTATGGCACAATGAGCAGAGCCATCTCGTCAAAAATTATCATTTCTTAAAATTGGGCAAACTGTTGTTTGAAGATCTTTTCTCTCTTAAACGTGAACTAGTGTACTTGAAGGCATGAACCAAAAAACAAAATATTGAAAACGAATGATTCTTGAGAAAAACTAGTACCTAATTTGAAAAAATTTGACCACGAAATTATTCCACAGGATGTTTCAAAATTAGGGTTCAACAACAAACTTCTCATTAACCCTGTATAATGACTAATAAGCCAGCGTTCAACAAAAGACTGAATGTGCAAGTTATAATTGATAAGTTTATCTACAGTTTTCTGAAAAATTTTTATACATTGAACCATGAATAAAAAAACTATCAAATATTACCAAATATTAACTTTTTGCGTTTTTTTTTGCACCTGAGTATATGTATATATATATATATATATATATATATATATATATATTATAATATATATATATATATATATATATTATATATATATATTTATATATATATATATATATATATATATATATATATATATATAATATGTATATGTATATACACTATTGAATAGTTGATTATTGTTGAAATTATTTTACTTTATCAAACTATTGCAGTCAATATTTTCTTGTCATCATTATTTCCCCGCATCAATGAATAATATTTTAATTTTTTTCTTCAAATAATCTGGCATTCATTTTAAATATTTCATTCGGAAGTTTCCATTTCGAATTTTTCGTGGACTTCTAGAGTTAATGGAATTACAAACAAGTCCATCTTGAATCCTTCAATCGATAAACAAAAATTTTTTTTCAGATAATATGGCAAAATAGAAAAATTGAAAATAGAAAAATTCAGTCTGAACTTCAAGAAAGCCATATACAAAAAAAAATGATATCGCAACTATTAGAATCACCTAAGATACAGAATAAATTTACAAATGCGAGAAATTATATTGGAAAAGATAGAAAAAGTGAAAATCGGGCAATTATATTGTAGAATTGTAGCAGATGTCTCATTCCATCCAATTGGAGAGCATCCACATAAAAGGCTATTAATAAATTTAGTAGGCGAAAAATTATCCAAACATAATTTGAATAATTGTTCGAAATGTGGTCAAATTGATACGTAGATTTAAAAAATGTAATCTTAGTAGATATATTTGAAAATGTTCGATAAATTTTCCAAATAAAAATTAACTTCAAATTTTATTGCTGAAATGTTAGAGATGAATTTGAATTACAAAAAAAAAATTGTGGTCTTGAACCATAAATGCGGTAATGTTCCTCAATTTAGAAGTGAAGATCTAAAAGAATTTTGAAAAATATTTCGGCAGGGCAGGATTTTGAAAATAAGAATATATTCTCACGGGATATGCGAGGATTTTAACCAGGCAGTCGAGTATGTCATTTATTTTATAGTCTCTTACTATAATTTTTTACATGATAAATTACACTTATGAAAATGTGCGTTTATTGTCGGAAAGTTCTGTCTGTCTATGCTGCGATGCATAATTTTAGGAAGTGCTGTAGGAAGACTGAGTTAAGAAAGATTTTATAAAAAAAAATTTTAAAAAAATTAAATGGAATGAATTTAAGGTATATATTTTCTTAAGTATATGTTTATGTGTGAAATTTATCCATTCTATTAATGGAGTATTGGAAATCTTGATTGAATTCATTTTTCATTATTCCATAACATATTAGCGAAAATGGAAAATTCATTGTTCGTATTGGTGAAAACTGGAATTTTTGATAACATATTATATGAAATAAAATAATATTATACCATTTTTCAAATCTGTGTTTCCGTCTGCTTCTGCCAAAAGCTACTTGTTGTAGTATCGTTAGATTAATTCACATAAAATACTACCCTCTAAGCTCAATGAGTTCATCGACATCTGGCTTACCTTCATCCGCAATTATCTCTCCCAATAACCGCGTAAAAAGCATACCCGACAACACGACGAAGATCGCAGTTTTCCACAGTCCCGCCATTGTCATTTCCACGTGGCACAAGTCATAGAAGATCGGTCAACAAACACGTTCGAACTGTCAACAAAGCGACCTCTTTCTTCGAACATCTGAGGAATTGCGACCGGCCTTTACCTCGCCGCGACGTCTTTCAGACGACTGATCGACGCTAAAGTGTGGATGAAAACTCAACGTTTCGGCAGTGAACATTACCGATGAACAGCTGTTAAGGGCTGCGGAGCGCAAGTCCATTGCCAAATCTTTGCATACGCCAGTTTGCGAATTTAGGGGGTTCGTTTTGTTTTGGTTTTTTGAAGGGGTCAGACTGATAGGTCACTCACCTGGGAGATGGAAATCACATTACGTTTCCTCTGTGGAAAGTGAGAAGAATTTATTTCTAATTGACTTCGTTTATGGAGACGGAAGTCCAACATCCTATGGATAAATATATATATATATATATATATATATATATATATATATATATATATATATATATATATATATATGTGTGTGTGTGTGTGTGTGTGTGTGTGCTCACGAATAATCTTCCAGAATTTGTCAACAATTTCATTATACAATTTGCTGACGATACCTCCGCAATTATTAGCGACTCAGACTTTTCGAGTTTGAGGCATAAACTCTTTGAGTGCTTAAACCTCCTAAAAACATGGTTACAAACAATAACCTAAAATTGAATATTGATGAAACGCAAATTATAAAGTTTTCTTATGGTTGAAACCCAAAAAATTTAATATTACATTATGACACGAGCTAAATGTAATCAACCACATTACATTTCTAAGACTAGGTATTGATTCACGACTAAATTGGTCATACCACAGTGATTGTTAAGGCGAAAGTCTATCTCGGTACTCTTTCGCATTAAAAAAGATTAGAGAGCTGGTAAACTTAAAAACAGCTATCATTACCTATCACGCGCATATAGAGTCTAGAATTCGCTACGGTTTGATCTTTTGGGGAAATGCTAGTGAGGCCGATCGACTGTTCAGAATACAGAAGAGAGGTGTTAGGAATATTTTTAATCTCGGCTACAGAGATCATTGTAGAGAAATTTTTTCAAGTAAAAAAATATTCACTTTCTATAGTCTTTTTATATATGAGGCTATTATGTTTATAAAAAATAATCCGGACCTGTTGAGAACATTAGACATCACGGGCTCAACACAAGAAACAAAGGCGACTTGAAAGGCGATCGCTTAAAATACACATACCTGCAAGAAAACGTGGTGCACAGTATTCTTGAAATATATAAAAAATTTATTAAATCATTTCCAAATAATATAAGCGACCTCCCTCCAAGGCGGCTGAAGGGTAGGTTAAGGGAAATTCTCACTCAAAAGGCTTACTACGGGGTGCAGGAGTATTTGAACGACTCTTTCTAACATTTAAGTTGTTATGTCCACATGTACATGTAATTTTGTGTGTTTTACTTTGGTTTTTGTTCTAAAATTGTATAATTTTTACTTTTAATTTTAAGTTTTACTTGGACGTGTTCTACACCTTTATGGTTAACTCTTGTGTATTATGTAAATGCCTAGGTGAACAAATAAATGATTTCTATATATATATATATATATATATATATATATATATATATATATATATATATATATATATATAGGGCCGTAGGCAGCACTGCTTTCTAGAGGGGGCTACACAAATTCTTGAGGGTGCTTGTTTTTTACATAGTACTAAAATAAATAAACGTGAGAAAAAGACAGGACTATTCAGCTTTTTCTGTCTTTTTACATAGAAAAGTATACTAGAAAACGAATATTCATCGAAAAACATTTTGGAAAAATAAAAATATTTATACTAATAAAAAATAATAAATAAAAAATATCTCACAGAAAACTCTGAATGAAATAAACAAATAGAAATACTGGCACTTATATTATGTGATTTTGGGGAAATATTCCTCAGAAATTTGATTGCCGAATATATGGGCTTGTATGGTAAATCAAAGTGTTTTCAGCAAATTTCCTATATTTCGAAATCCATCCATGCCATCCTGATGGAACTGAATAGAAATGGTTGAATAGGACAATAACTAACTACACAGAACTCAGGAAAAACAAAACTTACAGCAAGTAAACCATTATTCATAAAATCACAATCAAGCACTAATTTGTCATTAAATTAAAAACAGAATTTCTTCAAAAATTACAAGAAATGACTCAAGTATAAGAAGAGTAACTCATATACATTATAGATATCGAATTATATATAGCGTGGAACATGGATGAAGTTATTCATTCGAAATTAATCAAGAAAATCCCTAGAGGAGCTACCTTCATGAGTCTCAACACAACGACATTCCCATCCGTCCTTAAACGGTGAATATTAGACACAAAAAGGTGGTTAACATAAACGATAGAAAAAATAGACAGCTATTTTGGACGTATAAGGTCCTATTTAATTATGTTCATCTATGGAATGCAGTACCTAACAATTCAAAAAAAGAGATGCCGTGACACGCCACGCGCCATACGACGGTACACATCAATCACGAACTTCAGTCGAACGAAGTCAGGTGGAAACGTTTGGCATAGAACAACTCATGCGTCTAGCACACTTCATGTGGCTACTTTTTTGCGGGCAATGCAATCGTAAGTATATATATATATATATATATATATATATATATATATATATAAAGAGGAGTTGTATCTCAGAATGTCTCCTGTCCTTTTTGAAAAATGTTTGGAAAATAGCAAAAATGTTACTGTACTGAGAATCTTTCAGTTCTATTATTTTTAATTATTTTTTTCAAGGTATTTAAGGCTGTTAAATAAACAAAACTCAGGATATTACGTATGTTTCATGAGTCTTCATCAAATTTAAGTAAGGGATGTTTTCAATCCCAAAGCTGGAAAATTGACGTTTTGAAAGTGAAGCTTTGAAATAATAGTAATTTTGGTTGTTTAACATTGTTCGTAGATAGTAGGTAAACTCAGGCGAGTGATGTATTCTATTTCCGTGTTTATCGTCGATACTACACAGCACAGCACAGCTTATAATTTTAAAGCAATAAAATAGCAAAATACAAAAAAGACTTGAAGAAAAATCACAAATAAACTCTAAGGACGAAGAAGAATCAACAGGTTTACTGGTTGAAAAAAAAATAGTCAAAAAAGCCTGTTGCTCAAAAAACTCTTGGTTGCCAACACTTCAACATTTTATTTTAAAGATATGTTTTTCGTTTTGGTTTTGTTAATTTGTTTTGGATGAGAGTCACTTTTGAAAATGAAAAATTGAGCAGATGTGTTCATGAAGGCAGAACAAGAGACAATTTGATTCTTCCATAGGCCATCTTCCTTCACAGGGAAGTGGACATGAGACGTTTGCAGGTTTCACGACGTATTGAACGAACAAATCTTGCCTTTCAATCACATGGAATATAATAGATTGAAAGAAAAAGAAAGTTGAGACGTAATGTGTTGAAATTCCACTCCTCAATATAAATGAATGATTCAATCTATTTACTAAAATCGGAAATCAATTTCAGTAAATACTCAATCAGCTTCTCTTTGATTACACCGTATTTCTTTAATACACATCTATATATAGTTTTTGATGACCCTGGCAATGAACTGATATATTATGGATTAATTGGGCCGATACATGATGTAAATTAAGAAACATATTGAAACAATCTATTAATTTCTTGTATTCCATATAAAACGGAGAAATATATTTAGTTTGCATTTAGCATCTGAAGTTTCACCGAAACGTACCTACGTGATACGCATTTTATTTGATAAATGTGTAAATTGTTTTTATAAACCATTGTTCTAATAAAGTAATATATTCTCTATACGTACAACTTTATTTCAGATTTACTATGCGTTTTGACTACAAACCGTCAATACAAACTTTATTCTTGATACTCGAACTTAATCTCGTATAAAATCACTATTTCATAATAAAGTGTTGTTTCGGAGAAAGCGAACTGATGAAAAACATAAAGCAAGATATGAAAATATACTTCAAACAAAAAAATTGTGAAGGATGAAACATTCGCATATTATTAAACATAACAAACGGGTAAAGTTCATTGCCTATTTATTTAATAATTCAATTGAGCAAAAAACTTTCCACGGTAAATATTTTCCTACGTCTGGAAATTCAAAAATGCTGATTAATCTCATATTTCGACCTAATTTTTATTGTCTCGAGACCGAGTTAGGAACGATGACTAGTATTCGGGAGGTTCTTGGTTCAAACCCCATGGTCGACTGTTCTGCCTTTTGTTTTCTCAGAGGTTTCCACATGGCGTGAAGTAAGTCACTTCTTGTGAACTTACAAGGCTGGGTCAGTACCTCTGAACCCTAAAACTCTCATCCATAAATATGCTGTCTCTCCCATCCTTAATGCTCATGTAAATACAAGTGTGTCTTCTAATTTGGCTGAATCAGTTCATCACCAAAACTCAAAGCCCGCCTCCCTCATACATACATGAGGGAGGAATGAAACACGCGCAATTTCCCGTCTTGATGTAAAGAACGGAAAAGAGAAATTTGTCTAATGGCGTGTGTGTTGTACTTCTATTCAGGTTATTCACTATATTTCTATTATTAACCGTTGTAGTATGGAAGAATTTACTGGAATTCAGATGGACTGAATAAAGATCATAAAAATTTCTGAACAATTAAATCTCTTTTGAAAACTATTTCTTGGAATATCTCATATTATGTAAATTTCTTCGTACATCTTATATGGTATTCATGTTGAACTTCAATCTTACGATATATTTCATATGTACATATATTTTTCAGATAGTTTGATCTATCATTTTGTTCACCCTATGTGATTTACTACAGGAGGGCCTCAGAATTATTGAACAGTGGTGCTTGTCAGTGGGGCTGAATATTAACCCAACCAAAACCACAGTAATTCCTTTTATCCGGAAAAGAAAACTTCCGGCCATGAAATCCTTCCTATTAAATGGAGATACCATAGAATAGAAGTCTGAAGTTAGATATTTGGGAATAAACCTGGACAGCAAGTTTCTGTGGAACAAAGATATTGATATCGTTGCTAGTAAAGCAACAAGGGCTCTGATGGCGTGTAGAAGAATATCTGGTAAGAATTGAGGCCGTAACACTAAAATACTTCGATAGATGTACGTCATGATTGTGAGATCAATAATTACTTATTAGGCATTAGTCTGGCATGCTTAAGTAGGTCATACAAGTACAAGGAAAATGCTCGACAAAGTAGAAAGGTTGGCCTATGTGTGTATCACGAAAGCTATGAGAACGTGCACAACTAGGGCATTTGAGATCATTACAGATCTCACACCTCTTCATCTAGTGATCGACAGGTTTGCCCATGAGGCCATCCTTCAAATATCTAAGGAGGATACAGGCAGTGAAAGGATTGAAAGTCAGAGAGCTTGGTCATCTCTGACCAATTACATCTTATCAGCGAAACTGCTTAGTGATGTAATGATAAAGAAAGTAAGCATTGAGAAGAACTTCACTACGAAGCTAAGTAAAAAGGAAGAATGGGAACACCCAAAGTTTCAAAGACAATACTATAAAATGGTACACAGATGGTTCAAAAACCACTACAGGAGCTGGCGCTGGTGTATATGGAGCAGGCGCCAAGTACACACTGTCGCTTGGCTGCTGTTCGAGTGTCTTCCAGGCAGAAATACTGGCAATCGATAATTGTGTAGATTTTAATCCAGAAAGACACTATCAGAAATGCAACTAGCTATCCATTCTGATATCAAGCGGCTATAAAAGCACTGAGCTCCCGTGTAATCGATTCAAAATTGATATGGGAGTGCCAAAGGAAACTCAATGAAATTGGTGAGAATAATAGGTTCTCTTTAGTCTGGGTTCCCGGTCACTTGGGAATCAAGGGAAATGAAGGGGCCGATTCACTCGCCAGAAAAGGGGCACAAACGCCATTTACTGGCTCAGAACCTTTCTGTGGTATAGGAAAATACACCTATAAGAGAGAGATTCGGGAAAAGGAGGAAACCGAAAGAGAAACACTCTGGCGGAATCTTCCAGGGATGGATCACTCCAAAAGTTCCTGTAAGATCCGAAGGATATCTGGATATCAGTAAGAATAAACTACACCTTCTTACTGGCTTCCTTACAGGACACTATCGCCTCAGGAAGCATCTTATGAGAAAAGGTTTATCAGAAACTGACGAATGTAGATTCTGTGGGGAGAAGGAGGAAACTCCTATTCATCTAGCTACAGAATGCCATTGCAAGCCGACGAAAGAAATGCTTTGGTCAAGAAACTTGTAGAAGTGAGGACATAACCTCCTTGAAGCCTTCTCAGAGATTGGAGTCTATTAATACTCTGTAACTAAAAGGCGAGCTGTAGGTAGATGGAGTAATACAGAAAACAGCTCTGATGGGGGGGTACAATAGACCATAAGGTCGCAGTGCAACATAACCCCAAATTAAATAAATAAATAAATAATTAAATTATTTTGTTTAAGTGAAAGTTTGGTGTCAGTCTGAATCAATGTTGATCTTGGAACAAAATGATATGAGAATATTCGAGAATAAACCAATTATGGTAGCCACTATGCAATTTGTGTAGTGAAAATTTAAGGAGAAGCAATTTCACAACATTCATTTAGAGATTTTTCTGAAATATATTCACGCAGCTTATATCTGATGAAGTCGTTCTTATTGCACGTTACACTACAGACAATGTTGCTAGGAGTGAGGAAGGTAAAGTTTCACCGAAACGTGCGTCATGCCTACTTTGTCTGAAAAACGTGTAGATTGTTCTTCTTCTTCTTCTATTTAAAAACCCTCCCTATCGGGAGGGTGAAATGGGCTAGCTGCTATGGCTATTTTGCCCAATACAAATCGTCTTGGGCCGGGTCTCTGTTACCAGAGGTCTTGGATTATACCAATACCCGGCTTGCTTATTTCAAAATTTTATTTTAAACACTTATTGTTCACCATATCACATTACATTTATTGTCACACACGTGGTTTTGATTTAACCTCTAAATCTTGGGATTCAGAGGTTAAGCGTGTGTTCTGTTTGACGCTCAACCTCTGAATCGTGTAGATTGTTGTTATTAACTATTATTTTAATATGTTATTAAATTAGATCAAGTAGCAGCCTCTTAGGTCCAAAAAGTGACAGCTTCATTCGTATATACGTATTGTTGTTATTTTATTATTAAATAATGAAATGTGAAAATGATTTAGTAGAGGTTATGGATAGCGATGATGGAGTCAAGTACCGGTGTTTCTGAAGGATAGTAGGATACTATATATATATATATATATATATATATATATATATATATATATATATATATATATATATATATATATACAGGGTGTCCGGAAATGATGAGCAAAAAATTCAGAAGAGAATTCTAGACCGAAAATAAATGGTTCCTCTTCATATAAAATTTTTTCGAAAATTGATTATTAACGTAGTTACAGGGTGTTAAAGTTAGATTTTATTTACAGTTTTATTGCCCTAAGTTTTGCCACGCTCATAATATTTCAAAGAAATCTCGTATTTGGGGCTTTATCGGGATGAGGAAAACAAATTTGTCCACAGTATTCTCGCATTTTGTAGAGGGCGCCACATACGAGCCTATACTTTCATTTAAATGGTCTCAACTTTTTTGTGTAACACTGTATACGACTTTTGACTGAATATTTTCATTCTCCTAACCTTCTGACATGAAAAAGGTATACTACTTTTGTTTCGATAAATCTTACCGTTTTCGAGAAAAACGCTAAAATAACATTGCTTGAATGTGATTAATACGAAATCATTTTAATTTATTTTCAACCTTAAACATAGCATCGTTTGGAAACGTGCGCTATGGTTGCCGTAGAAACTAGTTTCGGGAGAATTAGTTTTGACAGTAAGTAATTTTTTGAAAATTTGTTATTACGCTGATGGTGGTCAGTGATATATACTAAAAAAAATAGCGTACTGAACACAGAACGAATGGTTTATTAATAAAATCATAAGGTTAACGAATGAAAACTTAAACATTCAAATCAAATGTTCAAAGTGACGTCCTTCTTCTTCAATGCATAAATTAATTCTTATTAAAAAATTGCGACGAACTCTATGGAATATTCCTTCCTTCTCCCTTATTACTTCACAATTGGCAACAATTCTTTCTCTCAGCTCTTCGACGCTATTCACAGGTGACCTGTATACAAGCGTTTTCAGGTAGCCCCAAAAAAAGAAATCCATTGGGTTTATGTCAGGGGGTCTAGAAGCCCACTGTACAAAACCACCGCGTCCTATCCACCTTTCAGGAGAAGTATCATTTAAGAATTGCCTGACCGCTAAACTATAATGTGGTGGCGCGCCATCTTGAAGCAGCCACATTGCATTTCTCAATCCGAGTGGTACATCTTCCAATAAAATAAGTAAGTGGTTTCTTAAAAAATCCAGGTAAACTTCACCATTGAGTCTTTGTGGAAAAAAATGTGGCCCAATTAAGTAGCCCCCACAATACCAGCCCACACGTTGACGGAAAACTTATTTTGGTAACCACGCTCTATGGATAAGGGAGGATTCTCATCAGACCAAATATGCTCATTATGAAGGTTTATCAAGCCATCATGCCCAAATCCAGCTTTGTCCGTGAAAAGGATATTACGAACAAAATTTTCTCCATTATGGAGTATTCTAATGGCATTGCATAAATTCACACGAGCAGCAGGATCCTTGGCAGATAGCGATTGCACCATTTGGTAGTGGCACAGATAAAGGTTTTGTTCGCGTATTACTTCATGTACTGAGCTCTTGGGAATGCCCTCTTGGAAACTAATTTTTATAACACTTGTATTGGGATTATTCTGTATGGAATTCAAAAAACGAACTTCTGCTGTTCTAGTATTCCGTTGTCGGCCTACATCAAAAATTCTAGTTTTGAAGGATCCAAATTCTCCCAGTTTTCGATGGAAATGCTTCACGATACGTCGTGCTGCAAGAGCATTACCATCAGTTAAACCGTAATAATACTGCATGTCCCGCAACTCCGCGTTAGAGTAATTGTTTTTCATTATAATTTTTTTATGACAACAATTATTACAAAAAAACTTGAACAAAATTAATAACTGTCAAAACTAATTCTCCTCAAACTTGTTTCTACGGCAACCATAGCGCACGTTTCCAAACGATGCTATGTTTAAGGTTGAAAATAAATTAAAATGATTTCGTATTAATCACATTCAAGCAATGTTATTTTAGCGTTTTTCTCGAAAACGGTAAGATTTATCGAAACAAAAGTAGTATACCTTTTTCATGTCAGAAGGTTAGGAGAATGAAAATATTCAGTCAAAAGTCGTATACAGTGTTACACAAAAAAGTTGAGACCATTTAAATGAAAGTATAGGCTCGTATGTGGCGCCCTCTACAAAATGCGAGAATACGGTGGGCAAATTTGTTTTCCTCATCCCGATAAAGCCCCAAATACGAGATTTCGTCGAAATATTATGAGCGTGGCAAAACTTAGAGCAATAAAACTGTAAATAAAATCTAACTTTAACACCCTGTAACTACGTTAATAATCAATTTTCGAAAAAATTTTATATGAAGAGGTACCATTTATTTTCGGTCTAGAATTCTCCCCTGAATTTTTTGCTCATCATTTCCGGACACCCTGTATATATATATATATATATATATATATATATATATATATTATATATATATATATATATATATATATATATATATATATATATATATATATATATATATATATATATAAATATATATATATATATATATATATATATATATATATATATATATATATATATATATATATATATATATATATATATATATATATATATATATATATATATATATATATATATATATATATATATATATATATATATATATATATATATACCAGGCGAGGATCCAGAGAGGGAGAACTGGGGGAACGTTCCCTTCCCAAATGGCCTGGATCCCACGTAATTGTTTTGATAGGGTGCTACTCGATTTACCAAAGCCAAAATAACAGTACCTTTTGCCTTTTGAATATATAAAAGTTCCCCCCCCCAAAAGTCGGGCCTGGATCCGCGCCTGTTATATATATATATATATATATATATATATATATATATATATATATATATATATATATATATATATATATATATATATATTTATATCTATTTATTTATAATTTATATATATTTTTTTATATTTATATATATATATATATATATATATATATATATATATATATATATATATATCGGCCAAGAGGCTCTTGTTTTGCTTTGGGTTCTCAAGTTTATAGTATTAAACTCAGATTAGAGAATAAAACCGAAAATGTGTACCTATGCGTGACAACCCGGAACGGCTATTACGAATATCTGTGTGCGTGTAATGATACCTGTTTTCGAAATAAACTCCCTTTTTAAAACTTTGATAATAAAATAGTTCGTATATTATTTTGAATATTCATTAGGTACAATCAAAGCTACATACGCACAATCAAATTCAAATTTATATTCGTGTAAGTAAATGACATCCATGATTCTTGTGAAAGCTATTCGAGCCAATTTGCCTACGGTCAGTTAGCTGATTGGGGTTGAGCCATGAGAACTGACAAGAAACTTTGGCCACACTTTTTCATTCGTCAGTGGGTCACAAGTGTTGTGAAAAGCACAATGCTAGACTCATGCTTTTCACAGTTTTTGACGTTGTGCCAAATATATACATAAAATTCCAATAGTTTGATTGTCAATAGAATCCTATTTTATTTGTTCGGGTTTTACGACTAACTCGATAGACAATATCAGGGAATTCCCTTGTTAGTTCCCTTGTTAGTACAAACCTTCGTGTAGTGCAGTGCAAGTAACAGTGCCACAATAACAACTTGTGTGGCCAACGCTCAATTTTTAGAAATGTGGTACAACTTTGAATTATTGTTGTAGATTTTGACACCAACTATTCTCACCTACGATTTAACGTGACGAAATTGAGTTTTAGATTTTCAGGTGTGAGCGAAGCATAGCCTAAGCGCTTCGCGTTTAAGTCATGCAAGATATTTTATGCTTATCTAAACTTATTTTTTTTACTGTCAGACAGGCGCTGGAGCGCGGGGCCCCCAGATTCGTGAGGCCCGTAGCATTTGCTACTTTTGCTACGTGGCTAATCCGGCACTGATATACATATATATATATATATATATATATATATATATATATATATATATATATATATATATATATATATATATATATATATATATATATATATATATATATATATATATATATATGTATATATGTGTATATATATATATATATATACAAAGAAGAAATTTATCGTGGGGAAATAGTATATAAAACAAGTAAGTAGACCGATAATTTTTCTTGTTTTATATACTATTTCTTCTTTGTATTTTATTTCCACGGACCAGGATCTCGGGGATGGCATTAATCGCCTCCGTGGTCAGAGTTTGACCAAATCTCCCAAACCGGAGAGTTCGAGCAATGTACCTCAAATGTGTGATTGTCTTTCGAAGCAAGGGATTCTGCTTGCGGAATTTTGTTTCTCAATTTTAACTTTTGTTCGTATAAAAAATGAAAATTTTTTAATGTTAAAATTTCTGAATGAATTTTATTGAAAAATTATCATGTATCCATGAAAATCTACAATATATAATTCTACTGTAGAAACAGTTTCTTCGAGACACTTGAATCGCACTTTGATTATCACAAACTAATAATTAGGTACTGAGATTGAATATACAGAATGATTTGATATTATATTCATATTTTTATAAAAATTAATAATGAAATTTATTTCTATAACTTTCTGAAAAAAATTATTAATTATAAGTTTATTATTATTCATTTATTCATTCTGCATTTAATTAAAATCAATGGTCGATAACTTATTTCATTGCTTCTGATATTCAATATTTATACAGGGTGTTCGGCACATGAACTAAATTTTTTGGGATATTGTTGGTGTCATTTGCTACATTTCCTCCCTTGGAACTTGGATCTAACACTCACAGTTAAGGAGATATAATTTTTTTCTGAATTACCCAAAAAAAAAAAAAGTTTTTCATTAATTACTATCAAAAAACAATTCTTTCTTTTAAATTTTCTGTGATGTATGCTTGTTCAAATAGTCAATAAGAACAAATTATTTTGTTCGAACTTTTCTGCCCTGTACCTAGGGTTGCCAAATCTCGAAATGACCAACCCTGGAAAATTTTAAGAAGTCTACTCGGGGGGGGGGGTGTACAAAAATGTCAATCAGTTTTAAATTTATATTTACTTTTCTTTCGAGCAGTATCTAATATTTGACGGTTTTTCAACTCAAAATCATAATCATTAAAAATCGAAGTTTGTTACAGCGACGATTGCATATAATTTTAGAAAAACCGGAGAAATTATTACAACCCGGGAGATCAGGAGGTTAACCATTATTACCTAATGGGCGCTCGCACCTCTTTCTTACTTCAACTGTTACGGTAGCTAGTTATATGCTGAAGCAGAAATATAAATTTTTTTCCAACAAAATGTGTAACTAGAGAATAGTTATTAAATTATTGTTGATAGTTTGACTTTTGTTCAAATAAACGATCATAAAAATAAAATTGTTTTTCTCACCAAGTCCGAACGATTTCCGTCTTTCTTAAGAAAGATTCGTAAGTTGAAGTAGAAATGTTTTTTTTATCTATGTGTAGCATACTGTTATAAAGGTCATTAATAGAAGAAGTTTTTCAAACAGTATGAAGTTCTCAATTGTTGTTACTTCTTTCAACATTGAATTTTGAGGTTTATAGGTCACTTATTTTGTGAAATGATAATATTCGTATATCCCTTTGGTACAGTCAATTAGAATAAAAACTATTAACTATTTGAACAGGTATATATTACAAAATATTTTTTTTAAAAATTGTTTTTTGACTGGCATCAACAAAAAACTTAGGAGGGTTTAAAGGCGGGAAATCAGGTTATTCGACAAAAAAAAATTGAAAAAATTATATCTGCTTAACCGTGAGCCTTAGGGCCCAGGATCCAAGAGTGGAAAGGTAGCAAATGACCCCAACAATATCCATAAAGATTTTGATGGTTCATGTACTGAACACTCTGTATATAGCGAAAGGAACTTCGTTCCAACTGTGTCCCACCTCTAGTCTTCTTTTTATAAGTAGTTAAGACATGTCAGAATTCAAGCTAAAACTATAACTTCATAACGGTTCAACCTGAGTCAAAGAGTGTACAAAATCAAATCATTCGACATTATTTTAATGAATGTATACGATATTTCATATAATCTAAAAGTACCGTGATGTGTCCTATATAGATACATGACCTAAATTGATCGACTTTGACTCATTAGACACATTTATCAAGTGCAACATCTTTATCCTCAATGAAAGATAGCTACGCATTAACACATTGAAATAAAGAACATTCACATCTTAAACTGTAGTGGAATGTATGACAGGTACATTATATCTTTATAGAAATTCAAGGCAAGTGTTTGATTTGAAATAACATTAATTATATTAAGTGAATGAATAATATCCATCGATATACTTCATAGATGGTAGAGTTGGAGTCTTTAATAATATATATATATATATATATATATATATATATATATCTATATATATATATAATTAACAAAACTAAATTTGAATTTACTACGTTTATTGTCACAAAATATTTTGAAAAATATAACACTGCGATTGCAATTTCGGTCACTAGACCATCATCGGGCAGATTGAGTTGAGAATCTGCCCAAAGATGGTCTAGTGACCGAAATTGCAATCGCAGTGTTATATTTTTCAAAATATTTTGTGATAATAAACGTAGTAAATTCAAATTTAGTTTTGTTAATCATGTTAAATTATCACGTAGTAACGACGGATTCCATCAACTATTTATATATATATATATATATATATATATATATATATATATATATATATATATATATATATATATATATATATATATATATATATACAGGGTTATTCACGTTATTCGACACGAAGAATTATGGCTAAAGTATTTGATTTTATAAAAGTTTTTTTTTTAGGATGGATAGGGACCTAGTAGGACTACATTTAAAAAATATTTTCATGTTGTACGGGGTGTGCCAAAAACACGATAAGTATCCAAGTTGGTATATTTTAAATGGAATACCCTGTATATTGTTTCATTTTTGGATTTTAAAGTGAAAACAAATGCCAATTTCATTAAGATTTAATTCACCTAAACCTTATGGTTTTTGAAATATCTCGTATTTTGTGAAAATATAGTATCAAATTTAACGCTTAAACTCTCAACTGGTGTTTTCTTGTTTTTAACCAAATTAATGGTAAGGCCTACTTACTAGAACAAACTTTATATCGCACTTGGGAAATATTGACTAACTTAGACTTGGTCTGCAAAAATAAAAATAATAATGTAAAATAATTGCAATCTTTAAACGGCACTAATTTGTTTTACTTAAATAGGACACCCCGTATTTTATGTTACCAACAGATGTGCAATTTAATTGTCTATCGAATATCTGAATACATTCCAATCGATATCGCTTCACGTTTTCAAATAAAATGCACATCTTCATCTTGCAAACTGATTTCAAGAAATTTATCACTTATCAAGTCGCCCATTGCGTTTTGAAAAATCAGAATTGATTGAAATAAACATCAAGATCATAATATATGCGTTTATCTTTCAATATCTTAAATGTTATGTACTAGTTAAAATTATGAAGGAAAACCATTATGGGTATGAAACAAGCAATACTTTACCTATATCAAGCGTTCAAAATGGCGACATCAGACTGTAAACACAAAAGTACCCTTTTTATAAAACCTTTAGCAACATCTTATAACATACGCAGGATAACATTTAGAAAAGCTTCTCTGATACGCTGTTTCCATGGGCGACTTGGTAAATAAAAAATTTCTTAAAATTAGTTTGCAAAATGAATATAAGGTTTTATAAAAGGATACGTTTGTGTTTACAGTCTGATGGTCGCCATTTTGAAGGCTTGATATAAAATATTGCTTGTTTCATATCCATAATTTTTTTGCACACAAATATTTTATTTGCGGTACATAATGGCATCTCCAGTGGCTGCCAAGGAAATAAATGAGCTGAAAGTTGGTATTTGACTCAGAAAGAAACTGTCATAATTTGGGTAAATTGCTCCAACCACCGTAATTTCACGTAAATATTTCTTGGTTTCATATATTATATTTATTCCGGTACATATTGGCTACTGCAGCGGCTCCCATCGAACCAAATCAGCTGAAATGTGTTATCTGGAATTTTTTTCGAGTCAGAACGAAACTGTCATAATTTGGTTACATTTTTCCAACTGCCGCCATTTTTACGTAAATATTTCTTGTTTTCATATAACTATGTATTTTTTCTCAGAACTATAAGCATCTCTAACGTTTTCATCAAACCAAATCAGTTGAAATTTGGTCTCTAGGCTTTTTCGAGGCAGAACGAAAGTACCAAATCTGAAAAAATTTTTCAAACCGCCTCCGTTTTTACGTAGATATTTCTTGTGTTTTCGTGGTTATTGAAACTTTACTCCACAGCTGATTTCGAAAATACACAAAGAAACAGAATAACAGAGTTAACCAACGTAGATCTACTTTTTCCAGCCTTCTGAAATATCGGATAAACCCAAATTCTCCAAACTCAAAATTAAGTGATAAAGATTATGATAAAAAAGGTGGACCTCAAAGCAGCCATGATGAGGCTATTTCCATTGCAGAATTGATACGAGTAGAGGAAACATTTCCTTCAAAAGTAAAACTACATAAAATTATATATATGTTACAGTCAATTTGTGAAAAGACGCCGTATATATACCGCGCAGACCGTTTAGATACAGACTGCCCATATCAGACCGTTCATATAAAATATATTTCTTTCATAAATCGACTAGTCATTATATAAACAGCGTCGGCCGTATTAAATTGCGTACTTAATTTTAGGCAGTTTGTGAAACAATTCAATATTTACATCTACAAACAGGACCGTAATAGAATTTTGAACTATACCCAAATATTATTAATTTATGGCAAATAAAATAATTATTTGGATGTTCATCAAAAACTCTATTTATTAAAAAACATTAAAACCTTAAAAAAACAAAAAACGTCAAAACATTTAAAAAACATTAAAAATTATTTATTATGGCAACTTAGGCTAGTGTGGCATTTTGAAGTGCATAAAACTTTATTTTTTTCACATAAGCATTTATTTGATGCACATTTGTAGCTTTTACAATGGCATCTTCGAAAACCTTGCCCATGCCCAATTGACTCCAATTTTTCCGCAGTTCGAAGGGTCAGTATGTTGTCGGAGCAAGTATTTAATTCCATAAGATTAATTGGGGAGGTACTAAATTCTGCCCTGGAATATAATTTTAAAAGAATGCCGTTTTTCGTGGCTAATCTGAAAAAGCCTCCTTTAGTTACTTCTTTGACTATTCCTAAGATAGATCTAGGATCCCCTCGCCCTCTATCCACCTCTGAAACCGGGATTTTTACTGTATCACCTATCTCCACATGTGGATGTGAAGAATCACTTATATGCTTCATGCGTTTTGCTTGTTGTTTCAGCGCCTCTTTGGCGTTTTTTCTAATTTTATTGACATCCTCACCCTTCATACATAGATTGCAGAGTGGGTTATCGGATGCTTGGTTTACAGTACATGTTAAGTGTATGTAATTTTCGCAAGATTTGCACAGTTTGACAACGCCGCCATCCCTTTCACATGTACTGCAAATTAATTGTTTAGGTTGATTAGATTCGTAAGTGATATCTGTATTATCTTCCTTATTTTCCATGGTATCATCTACTTGAATATCGGATATTATTGTAACTAAAAATGAACAGAAAAAATTATTAATTTTTTAACCACAAGTTATTTTCCAGTTATTTACCGCTATTTATTATGGAATTGACATTGCCTCCATCCTTTTCATATGTACTGCAAATAAATTGTTTAGGTTGATTAGATTCGTAAGGGATAACTGCATTATCTTCCTTATTTTCCATGATATGATCTACTTGAATATCGGTTATTATTGTATCTAAAAATGAACAGAAAAAATTATTCATTTTTTAAGATATTTTCAAATCACTTACCGCCATTTATTATGGAATCTATATAAGTTAATGCGGTAATTTCTTCGCTCTCCTGATTGTTTTCTAGTATGTTTTCGTATCCAGAACTCACTATATTGAATGCAGAAAACAAATCATTTGTTTGATTTTCCATTTGGGATTCAGAATTAGAAGCAAACTGAATAATAGTTTCTAATTCTTTGTTTTGTATATTTTCGTATGATTCCAGTGGAAGATTTGAATCTTTTAAACCAATTTTTGCCTTGGTACCAAACATAGCTTCATATGGTGTAGTTTTTATTCCTGAATGGTGAACATTATTTTTCATAAACTGAACAAATTTGACTCCCTCGGCCCAGTTTTCGGTATTATTGTCTAGCATCCAAGTTGTAATAATGTTTTCTACGTCTTGATTAGCTCTTTCCACACTTCCTTGGCTCTGACTGTGGCGAGGTTTTCCATGAACCAACTTCATTTGAGGCCACATTTGTGTCAAATCATAAATTACTTTATTGCAAAATTCTCTGCCATTATCAGACTGTAACACTACAGGAGCCCCGATTAAAGTAAAGATGTCCATCAGATGAAGAGCAACCTCGTTAGCAGTTTTCGGTTTTAATGGCCTTAATACCACAAATTTTGTTAAGTGATCCTGATAGACCATTAAAAACTTATAGTCTTTATTAGGATGGGAGTGATAAGCAATTAAATCCACTTGACAACGAGATTTCACATCGTTAAAGACCATTGGTTTTGTAACAATACCTTTTTTCTCAGATTTATGTTTCATTTGGCATATATTACATAGGTTAATAAATAAAAGTATGTCATCGAATGTAATATTTTTATACTTTTTTTTAATTTTATGGTACATTCTGTCCCGGCCACCATGACCCGTTTCCGAATGTACATCTTTCAGTATGTTGAAAACTTCATTTTCATGAACATAATAAATTATGTCAGTAAAATTACCGTTTATAGAGAATATTAATTTTTCTACCCCCTACACTGATATTATATCATAATGTCGTAATAGCCAATGCACGTGAGGATCCCTTTTGGTAACATTTTCTGAAAATTTCACTTCTCCTATTAATTTATTGTACTTTTCAAGATTTAAGCTTCGACAATTTTTACCAAGATTACTTTTCCTTTTATAAAATTCTTCATAAAATCTGAAAAACCATTATCATTGTTACATTTTAATATTTAAATATAATGAATGCTGCCCTGTATAGCTCAGTTTTGAGTTTTAATTTAGAGGTTATGTTTGAAAGAATACCTAAATAATAAGAATTTTTATATGAATGTCTTAAATAAATCACTTATATATCGATTAATAATGTACTTTTACCTTTTAATTTTGTCTTCTTCCATTGTAAGTAAACGTTTAATGATAATAACTACAACTATAAAATCACCCGGCGGTTGAAAACAATAAACAAAATAAACTGACTAACACTTTACGCGCGTTTTATATAATGTCTAGTCAGTTCATAATTTGTGCTTTAATTCATATATAGCGGAGCAGTTCAGGCAATATATATACCGGCTAGACAGTTTATATAATGCCGAATTTCATATATTGACTGTAACATATATATATATATATATATATATATATATATATATATATATATATATATATATATATATATATATATATATATATATATATATATATATATATATATATATATATATATATATATATATATATATATATATATATATATATATATATATATATATATATATATATATTTATATATATATATATATATATATATATATATATATATATATATATATATATATATATATATATATATATATATATATATATATATATACTAGCGGACCCGGCAAAGGTTGTTCTGCCATATAAATTATTTTTATCTAGCTTTCTATCTATTCATCTATCTATCTATCATCCTATCATTCTATATATCTATCTTTCAACCTTTATATCTATCTATCAATCTTTCTTTCCCGGCATACGTTGTTTTGTCATATAAATTATTTTTTATCTATCGATCTATTCATCTATCTATCTAAACATCTATTCATCTATCTGCCTATGTATCTCTATCTATCTAACTATCTATCTACATATTATATTTATCTATCTATCTAACAGTTTATCGATCAATATATATCTACCTATATTCCTATATATCTATCTATCAATTTATCTGACCCGGCAAAAGTTGTTTAAATAATGTATATGTCAACACAACGTCACAACGTTTGCCAGAATATAACTATGTGATATGATAATACTTACATTTATTTATTTTGATAAGAGAGTTCTAAACAATAAAGCAACAAAAATTGAAAAAAATAAGAATAATTTCACATTGCATTTACTATAATATAAATTTAACTTATACTTTGGCCTCAGCAACACGTAAGGCGTTAGTAATTTCAACATAGCGCCATCTATTGGATACTTACTCAATGCAGTCAACTAACTACGTTATACCGCCATCTGTAAGTATCTTATCAAACTAACAGAGATAATCAACAAATAATTTGCAATAAAATAATATTGCGACTATAAATTAAGATGTAATCTATCCTATCTTTCAAGCTGGACCAAACTACACACGGTGTGCAAATTTGATTAAAATCGGTAAAGTAGTTTAGGAGTCCATCGCGGACAAACAACGTGACATGTAATTTACCTATATATATATAAATATATATATATATATATATATATATATATATGTATATATATATATATATATATATATATATATATATATATATATATATATATATATATATATATATATATATATATATATATATATATATATATATATATATATATATATATATATATATATATATAAATATATATATATATATATATATATATATATATATAAATGTTTATATAATTAAATGTTAAAACAGGTTAAGATGCACACAAATAACAATAACTATTTATACCAATTCCGTTTATTGCTTCCTTCGTTAACAACTCATACTCAACCGTCTGTGGCCCAGATGGTTGGGAAATTGTCTAGGGCACATATATATATATATATATAAATATATATATATATATATATATATATAAATATATATATAAATATATATATATATATATATATATATATATATATATATATATATATATATATATATATATTGTGAACTGTGATAATGATCGTACTCGAGTATTTATTTTTATGATAAGGGATGTCGATCAAAAGTAAATAAAGTCAATTTACTCTTTTTTTATTCCATATGTCTAGCTTTCGAAACTAAGTTTGTTTCTTCTTCAGGACTGTCTGCAATTGGGAACATACAAAAGTTACAAAAATATATCTAAATTAATTTAAAATATTAACCTACAGAACGTGTTAAGAGTTTCCTTTTCTTTGGTTTCCTTTCATTTAAATATAAACTATAAGTAGTATAAAATTCAACACGATACCATAACCTCCAAATCAAACACAAATGTCAAAGAACAATTACAATTTACACAGATATCAGTTGTCAATCATAGAGTCAATATTCAGTCTTCCTGGTGTCCCATCTCCTTCACTATTCATCAACTGGTCCATCGTAGAATTTCTTTCCAAAGTTTGTTTGTGATAATATAAATGTATAGATGTTACTTAAGTTTTCTACGTCTGATTTTTTATTTATAGGATTTGTTTGTTTTTGTATATGAATCATCTCCAGAATTAGTCTTTTTTTTGTATTACCTTCAATATCCAATATCTTCACATTGTTGAAGGCTATAGTATGGTTCAAAACGTTTGCATGCATAGCCAAAGCACAACGAGTATTATACTTCCCTATGTCACTCTTATGCAATGCCAATCTACTTTTCAACAATTGAGAAGTTTGTCCGACGTACGTACATTCACATTCTCCGCATTCAACTTGGTATATAACATTTGATTGTTGTTCTTTTGGTATGGGGTCTTTAAGTTTTGAATAGAGTGATGCAATCGATTTTTCATTATATGTTACTATCTTTAAGTGTTTTTCTTCAGAAAGTATTTTCTTGATTTTTCCAGTCAATTCTTTTATGTTAGGGAGACTGCAGTATATTATGTTTTCTTTTGAGTCTATTCTCTGTTCATTATTCGTTAATACATTCGGTTTTAACGTGGGCGAGTATAAAAGTTTATTAATCATCTTCACAGGATATGAATTTTCCATTAAAAGTGTTCGAAATTTGTTTAAGTTTTTTTTAATAAATACTGGATGACAAATTTTTTTAATCCTGTTTTTCATTTCTTTAATAAAATTGATTTTTATAGTGATAGGATGGTCAGACAGATAGTGGAAGAATTTATCGGAAGATGTGCCCTTTCTGTACCAATCCAACTTTATTGTGTTTTCATTTCTACAAACACGAGTAAATGGCACTGACTGGTTTTCATCTTCCTCTTCTAAGGTAAATTTGAGGTGTGTGTCAAATTCATTAAAAATGTTTAATATGGTTTTCATTTCATTGTTTGGTACTGCAAGAATAAGGTCGTCCACAAATTTTTTTATGAAAGCAATTCTGAATGTTAGTTTTGGTAAACAGGTGTCCAACAAGTAATCCATCACGTATAAGGACAATATGGGGCTCAATTTAGATCCCATTGTGCAGCCAAATGTTTGTAAGTAAAATTTTCCATTTGTGGACGACCTTATTCTTGCAGTACCAAACAATGAAATGAAAACCATATTAAAAATTTTTAATGAATTTGACAAACACCTCAAATTTACCTTAGAAGAGGAAGATGAAAACCAGTCAGTGCCATTTTTGGATACTCGTGTTTGTAGAAATGAAAACACAATAAAGTTGGATTGGTACAGAAAGGGCACATCTTCCGATAAATTCATCCACTATCTGTCTGACCATCCTATCACTATAAAAATCAATTTTATTAAAGAAATGAAAAACAGGATTACAAAAATTTGTCATCCAGTTTTTTATTAAAAAAAAACTTAAACAAATTTCGAAACACTTTTTTTTAATGGAAATTCATATCCTGTGAAGATGATTAATAAACTTTATACTCGCCCACGTTAAAAAACCGAATGTATTAACGAATAATGAACAGAGAATAGACTCAAAAGAAAACAATAATAATACTGCAGTCTCCCTAACATCATTACTTTCTGAAGAAAAACACTTAAAGATAGTAAAAATATAATAAAAAATCGATTGCATCACTCTATTCAAACTTAAAGACCCCATACCAAAGACAACAATCAAATGTTATATACCAAGTTGGAATGCGGATATGTGATGATGTACGTACGTCGGACAAACTTCTCAAATTGTTGAAAAGTAGATTGGCAATGTTGTGCATAAGAGTGAGAGAGCATAGCGCTAGTGGCGTGCGTAAGTATAATACGTGTCGGTGCTTGGGGCTATGCATGCAAAGCGTTTTGAACCATAACTATACAGCCTTCAACAAAATGTGAAGATATTGGATATTCGATTGAGTAGTAATAACAAAGAATAAAACTTTTCTCTGTGAGATGATCATATACAGAACAACCAACAAATCCTATAAAATAAAAAATCAGGTCGTAGAAAACTTAAGTAACATCTATACATTTATATTGATCAAAACAGAACAAACTTTGGGAAAGAAATTCTACGATGGACAGTAGTCTTGATGAACAGTTGAAGGAGATGGGACACCACAGGAAGACTGAATATAGACTCTATGATATGTGGACCAAATGATATCTGTGTAATTGTAATTGTTCTTTGACTATTTTGTGGTTTTTTGATTTGGAGGTTATGGTATCGTGTTGAATTTTTATACTACTTATAAGTTTTATTTAAATGAAAGGAAACCAAAGAAAAGGAATCTTCTTAACACGTTCTGTAGGTTAATATTTAGATATATTTTTGTAACTTTTTGTATGTTCCCAATTGCAGACGAGTCCTGAAGAAGAAACAAACTTAGTTTTCGAGAAGCTAGAGCATATGGATATACAAAAAAGAGTACGAAATTTGACTTTATTTACTTTGTGGATCGACATCCTATATCATAAAAATATATATAGTGATATATATGAGTAATCTATTAGATATATATATATAATATATATATATATATTACTTTATATTTAGTATATATATATATATATATATATATACTAGCCAACAAAATTAACGCATCACTAAAATTTGGGTGAATTTCAAAGTTAATTTTCTCGCGAACTGCTGAATCGATTTAGATAAAATTTTTTTTCAATGTAGCTTAAATCTTCAGAAATGACGTTATGCAAAGAGAGAAAATTTAATTTAAATTCGAGTTTTAGACACCCAGTATATACTGGGTGTTTGAAGAAAAACTAGTAAAATGCACAAGTTTTGTCATATTCTGTGGGAATTCCCATCAACAGTATTAGGTGTCTCTGTAAGTCAAAATATAGCTTCATCTTTTACAAGCATTTTGTTGTTTTATTCACTTTTTTATCTTGCTTATTAAATGAAATACGGAATTTAATGTAAAACGTAACAACTAAAAGTTATTTTAAAAAAATTTGAGATAAAATATTAAACATTAAAATAAAAAGTCAACATAGGGTGTTTTCTCCCCTATTCCTTATAACTGATTGACATCGACGACCCATATTTTGAACCAGACGTCTAATTTTTGCTTGATCTATATTTGTCCATATTTCCCTCATAATGTTTTCTACATCATCCAAGGAGGCAGGTGGGGATTGATGATCTCTAAGGTGCCTTTCATTAGATCCCATAATTGTTCTGTAGCGTTAAGGTCTGGACTACCTGGAGGCCAATCTAGGACCTCAATATTCACCTGATTTAGATAATTCAGTTCTATTTTCGCAGTATGTGGTCTGGCATTATCTTGCATTAGTATAAAATTATCTCCAATACAACCAACCATAGGGACCACATGCTCTGACAAAATTTCGTCAATGTAATTTTCGCTATTTAAAGTCCAGTCCAGTTCACATGTTCCCTAGCAAATTGAAGTCTTTAAGTCTTTTTTCGACATTAAATTCCGTATTTCATTTAATATGTGAAATAAAAACGTGAATAAAAAAACAAAATGCTTGTAAAAGATGGGGCTATATTTTGAGAGACACCTAATACTGTTGATGGGAATTCCCACAGAATATGACAAAAGTTAAGCATTTTACTAGTTTTTATTCAAACACCCAGTTTATGCCTAAAACTCGAATTTAAATTTTCTCTCTTTGCATAACGTCATTTCTGAAGTTTTAGGCTACATTGAAAAAAATTTTTATCTAAATCGATTCAGCAGTTCGCGAGAAAATTAACTTTGAAATTCACCCAAATTTTAGTGATGCGTTAATTTTGTTGGCTAGTATATATATATATATATATATATATATATATATATATATATTTATATATATATATATATATATATATATATATATATCTATATATATATATATATCTATATATATTTTTATGATAAGGGATGTCGATCAAAAGTAAATAAAGTCAATTTACTCTTTTTTTATTCCATATGTCTAGCTTTCGAAACTAAGTTTGTTTCTTCTTCAGGACTGTCTGCAATTGGGAACATACAAAAGTTACAAAAATATATCTAAATATTAACCTACAGAACGTGTTAAGAGTTTCCTTTTCTTTGGTTTCCTTTCATTTAAATATAAACTATAAGTAGTATAAAATTCAACACGATACCATAACCTCCAAATCAAACACAAATGTCAAAGAACAATTACAATTTACACAGATATCAGTTGTCAATCATAGAGTCTATATTCAGTCTTCCTGGTGTCCCATCTCCTTCACTGTTCATCAACTGGTCCATCGTAGAATTTCTTTCCAAAGTTTGTTTGTGATAATATAAATGTATAGATGTTACTTAAGTTTTCTACGCCTGATTTTTTATTTATAGGATTTGTTTGTTTTTGTATATGAATCATCTCCAGAATTAGTCTTTTTTTTGTATTACCTTCAATATCCAATATCTTCACATTGTTGAAGGCTATCGTATGGTTCACAACGTTTGCATGCATAGCTAATGCACAACGAGTATTATATATTTATATATATATATATATATATATATATATATATATATATATATATATATATATATATATATATACGAGAATTGCTCGTTTAAATATATAAGATACGATTACTTGACCCTTCCATTCAAATCTCATCCATTATTTCTAATTTGAAGAATTGTAGTTACGTTCACACAGTTTCCATTATTTAGCACTTAACTGAAAATGACAGCAAACGAACATATCAAACGCGATAATAAAGTGAGTCACTCCGGATAAGTGAAATGCACTGAAAATAGCTCATTCTGCTATTCTCAGATTTTGTATTACTACGAGGTAAGGTGTCAATGCTCGTTCTGACATTACATTACTATGCACTCTCTGCTTCACACATTGGAAATAGTAAACGAGGATAAAATACCTTTTGAAATGTCTACATTAAAACTCCAAGCACAGGTAATAATGTTCTCCAATTTCGACGTATATGTATGTAGCAATTATATAGACATATTTGAAAATTTGAATCCATTTATATATATATATATATATATATATATATATATATATATATATATATATATATATATATATTATATACAGGATGTCCGGAAATTATGAGCAAAAATTCAAGGGAGAATTCTAGACCGAAAATAAATGGTACCTCTTCATATAAAATTTTTTCGAAAATTGATTATTAACGTAGTTACAGGGTGTTAAAGTTAGATTTTATTTACAGTTTTATTGCTCTAAGTTTTGCCACGCTCATAATATTTCGACGAAATCTCGTATTTGGGGTTTTATCAGGATGAGGAAAACAAATTTGCCTACCGCATTCTCGCATTTTTGTAGAGGGCGCCACATACGAGCCTATACTTTCATTTAAATGGTCCCAACTTTTTTGTGTTACACTGTATACGACTTTTGACTGATTATTTTAATTCTCCTAACCTTCTGACATAAAAAAGATATACTACTTTTGTTTCGATAAATCTCACCGTTTTCGAGAAAAACGCTAAAATAACATTGCTTGCATGTGATGAATACGAAATCATTTTAATTTATTTTCAACCTAAACATAGCATCCTTTGGAAACGTGCGCTATGTTTGCCGTAGAAACAAGTTTGGGGAAAATTAGTTTTGACAGTTAGTAATTTTTTTAAAGTTCTTTTGTTATAATTGTTATAAAAAAATAATGATGAATAACAATTACTCTAACGCGGAGTTGCGGGACATGCATTACTATTACGATTCAGCTGCAGGTAATGCTCTTGCAGCACGACGTTTGTATCGTGAAGAATTTCCAAATAGACACCTACCCCAATCGCGAGTGTTCAGTATTATCCATCGATGACTGGGTGAATTTGGATTGTTCAAAACTAGAATTTTTGATGTAGGCCGACTACGGAATACTAGAACAGAAGAAGCAGAAGTTCGTATTTTGAATTCGATACAGAATAATTCCAATACAAGTGTTAGAAAAATTAGTTTCCAAGAGGGCATTCCTAAGAGCTCCGTACATGAAGCAATACGCGAACAAAACCTTTATCCGTACCACTACCAAAAGGTGCAATCGCTATCTGCTGATGATCCTGCTGTTCGTGTGAATTTTTGCAATACCATTAGTACAAATTACAAAATTTTGATCTCCATAATGGAGATCAAAATTTTGTTCGTAATATCTTTGTCACGGACGAAGCTGGATTTGGGCATGATGGCTTGATAAACCTTCATAATGAGCATTTCTGGTCTGATGAGAATCCTCACTTATCAATAGAGCGTGGTTACCAAAATAAGTTTTCCGTCAACGTGTAGGCTGGTATTGTGGGGGACTACTTAATTGGGCCACATTTGTTTCCACAAAGACTCAATGGTGAAATTTACTTGGATTTTTTAAGAAACCACTTACCTATTTTGTTGGAAGATGTACCACTCGGATTGAGAAATGCAATGTGGCTGCTTCAAGATAGCGCGCCACCGCATTATAGTTTAGCGGTCAGGCAATTCCTAAATGATACTTTTCCTGAAAGGTGGATAGGACGCGGTGGTTTTGTACAGTGGGCTTCTAGATCCCCTGACATAAACCCGATGGATTTCTTTTTTTGGGGCTACCTGAAGACTTTTGTATACAAGACACCTGTGAATAGCGTCGAAGAGCTGAGAGGAAGAATTATTGCCAATTGTGAGGTAATAGGGCAAATCGAAGTAATATTCCATAGAGTTCGTCGGAATTTTTTAAGAAGAATTAATTTATGCATTTAAGAAGAAGGACGCCACATTGAACATTTGATTTGAATGTTTAATTTTTCGTTCGTTAACCTTATGATTTTATTAATGAACCATTGTTTCTTTGTTGAGTACGCTATTGTTTTTTTGTATTTATCACTGACCACCACCTGCGTAATAACAAATTTTCAAAAAATTACTAACTGTCAAAACTAATTCTACCCAAACTTTCCAAAGGATGCTATGTTCAATGTTGAAAATAAATTAGAATGATTTCGTATTCATCACATGCAAGCAATGTTATTTTAGCGTTTTTCTCGAAAACGGAAAGATTTATCGAAACAAAAGTGATATACCTTTTTCATGTCAGAAGGTTAGGAGAATAAAAATATTCAGTCAAAAGTCGTATACAGTGTAACACAAAAAGTTGGGACTATTTGAATGAAAGTATAGGCTCGTATGTGGCGCCCTCTACAAAATGCGAGAATACGGTTGCCAAATTTGTTTTCCTCATCCGGTGAAGCCCCAAATACGAGATTTTGTCGAAATATTATGAGCGTGGCAAAAAGTAGAGCAATAAAACTGTTACTAAAATCTAAATTTAACACCCTGTAACTACGTTCATAATCAATTTTCGAAAAAATTTTATATGAAGAGGTACCATTTATTTTCGCTCTAGAATTATTCCCTGAATTTTTTGCTCATCATTTCCGGACACCCTGTATATACACACTATGTTATTCTGGTTACATGTTTCAATTATACATAATATTAGTTAAATTATATGGAAGGTATACAGGTTTTGATTAATTAATAATTTAATCAAATGTTTCCGTGAATTATATTTTTTTTAGACACTTCGGAGGCTAACCTCTTTCATCAATAGAATAATACCTATATAGTTTAAAAACTGTAATTTTTACATTTTAACATTATTTCAACACATTACAATCATTTTCATTATATCTACGTTACACTACGTTAAGTCTCGTAATTTTCACTCCGTCAAAGGTAGTGTGAATTGTTCGTCTTTTGTAGTGTGTGGTTTCCTTGTTGGTCTTGTCAATAGTGGTAACCAAAACTGACTCAGTTGTTTTATGTCCTTTCTGTTGATAAATATTTTCTCTAATTTCTGTTGCATATATGTACCTATATATATATATATATATATATATATATATATATATATATATATATATATATATATATATATATATATATATATATATATATATATATATATATATATATATATATATATATATATATTTATATATATATAATTATTTATTCGAATTGTTGTTGCCTGTGATCTATTTTTAATCTCTTGATAATTATTAGCAATAACAGGCTGGTTGAATCTTAAAAAACTCAATTTTATTAAAAAGTTGAAGTTTCACTACGACAATCGTAGTTTTTCAAAACTTTTGAAAAAATTAAAATTTCTATGACATTTATTGATTTGAAAAAATTTGAATAGACAAAGACTACTTTATCTTGCTAAAATTTTTTTCGAATGTGGTTATTTATTCCGTGCTATTCAGTCTAATATCAATATTCAAAATTGTTATCATTAGATGGCAAGGGAAACCACAGAAACCTTTACCTACGTAATGTTCGAAAATAAAAATAATAGGGTACTATTTATCTAACAACAAAGAAATTAGTCGCAGGAAAATATTAAAAAAGTAGAGCAGAATTATCGGTATAGAACGTTTATATGGAAGCAGCCGTTGACACGTGTTTCGGACTCTTTGGTCCTCATCAGAACGGCGTAGCAAAGCATTGGATTGAAAATTTGGAGATGAAAATAGTACAACAAATAAAAACCTCTGCTATGGAAGACAATCACACCTTTGTGGACTATAGTTTGAACTCTCCGGTTTGGGAGATTTGGTCAAACTCTGCCACAGAGGCGATTAATGCCATCCGCGAGATCTCAGAACGAGTAAATAAACAATAATAAAGAAATAAGTCGCGGGAAAATATTAAATAAGTAGAGCAAAATTATCGGTATAGCCCGTTTATATGGAAGTAGCCGTTTTTAATGAAACTTTAGAATTACAAATCTTTTAAAAAAGGTACTCACAATCTAGAACAATGTTTGAAACTCTCAGCTTAAGTTTGGGATCATTGCCATATTTTCAGCTTGCAATATTTAATTATTTATTCGAATTGTTGTTGCCTGTGATCTATTTTTAATCTCTTGATTATTATCAGCAATAACAGGCTGGTTGAATCTTAAAAAACTCAATTTTATTAAAAAGATGACGTTTCACTACGACATTCGTAGTTTTTCAAAACTTTTGAACATTTATCTATTTTCTTTGTTGTTAGATAAATAGTACCCTATTATTTTTATTTTCGAACATTACGTAGGTAAAGGTTTCTGTGGTTTCCCTTGCCATCTAATGATAACAATTTTGAATGTTGATATTAGACTGAATAGCACGTAATAAATAACCACATTCGAAAAAAATTTTAGCAAGATAAAGTAGTCTTTGTCTATTCAAATTTTTTCAAATCAATAAATGTCATAGAAATTTCAATTTTTTCAAAAGTTTTGAAAAACTACGAATGTCGTAGTGAAACGTCAAATTTTTAATGAAATTGAGTTTTTTAAGATTCAACTAACCTGTTATTGCTAATAATTATCAAGAGATTATATATATATATATATATATATATATATATATATATATATATATATATATATATATATATATATATATATATATATATTATATATAATATATATATATATATATATATATATATAAATATATATACATATATATATATATATATATATATATATATATATATATATATATATATATATATATTTATATATATGGCGCACGGACACAGTCGGAGTGAACTATCTTTCTGAATAAAGTCATCACAATGGTATTTCGGGTTATACCGGAAGTCACTATCAATTTTTTTATTTCAAATGAAACCATATAGTTTCTTCAACGCCTTTGGACTCCCTTCATGATTTTCTACATGTTTCATCCAAGTTCTGTTGATTTGGTTGTTATGGTTACGCAGATATTAGAAATTTTATGAAAATCTGGCGGCTTGTGAGGGTTTACTAGAAAAATCATAACTTTCGAACGGCTTATGACAAGAAGATAAAAAGACTAACTGACAATGGTCAAAAAATTATTCATTCCAATGCGCTGTCTCAAGTTGATATTACTTCATTAAGAATGCTACAATTCAACTTGACTGAATTGAGATAGCATTATCCCTTTTTCTGTAAACAGATAAAATAAACTTATGGGTCTATTCAATTTATTAACACCAGTAGGTGGCCAGTTGCTATGATGATTGACAAGAATTCGATTATTTATGTTGTGCTTTAATATTGACGTACCTAAATCCTTTTGACTTTGAAAAGGTGAATTTTCATAATTCTAGGAGAAATAGCACGATATTGTTTTAAATCGCAAGTTACCTATTCTCTGTTAAATTTCAGGCATTCATGGATCACCGTAATTGATCATCTAGCATCAAACAGAGAACATTTTTTGAAAATTGATACCTACTGATTCTCTACTTTCCATTTAAAGTGTATATTTTTTTGATGTCCAGTTATGTTTATTCTTCCTATTTAAACACTACGCTGTGAAAATGTAGCTTCATCTGATCATATAATGTATTTTAGCATATCTCTATCATCTTGAATTTTCATCGAGAATTCTTCGCAAAATAAAACTCGGGGAAAATCTGTTGGCTTTAGCTTGTGCAGTATTATAAAAGAATATGGATGGTGTTTGTGCAAATCTAGTATTTTGTGAATAGACGAATAGTCCTAAATCATTTGCAGCTGATCGAATTGATTTAAGTGGGTTAACACCAAAGTATCCTAAGGTGCAATATTTCCAAAGTCATAAACTTCTTTTGAGACTTGCGGAATTTTTTTTATTCTTAGGGGGAAGTTTCGTATATTCTACGTTAAATGCGCGACAAGTACGTTGAATAAATTTCTTGTGATCGCCATAAATTACAAACAAATCGAAAATTACTCCATTTGAATAACGATTCATGATTGAAAAAAAAATAATGCTACCGAGCTACTATGACGGATTTTACTTTGTTCTTCAGATGCTACTCGATATTGCGTACATATTTTGTAAACAGTAAAACTATGGGTCCCTCGAAATGAAAAAAAGTATATCATCAAAATGAAGCTTGATTTTTGATAGCACTTTTAACTAGGTACCATAATTAACAACAACATTGAAGAAAAAAGTCAGATTCAAATTTATACATTACCTTAAGTATATGAGTATGACCTCAACAAATTGTGCTATTTCTCATAAAATTATGAAAATTTTGCGATTCATCTACTGGTAATAATAGGTAAATTGAATAAACCGATAAGTTTACGTGAAATGTTTTTCTACGCAAAAAAGCTTGATAATAGGAATATGTGTTATTTTAGAAAAAAATTTATGAATTGAAGGCTTTATAGCCTCTTGTAGAGAAAAAAGGAGATTCTATTCAAAAAAAGAAATATCGCTGTTTGAATTTAGTCCAGTTCACAAATTTATTGTAGCGTTCTTAATGAAGTAATATAAACTTAAGACAATGAATTGGAAAGAACAATTTGTTAACTATTGTCAGTTGGTCTTTTTATTTTCTTGTCATAAGCCATTTTTTAGTTAACCCTTACAAACCGCCAGTTTTTCATAACATTAATATATCTGAGTAACCGTAGCAACCGTGTGAACAAATCCTTGGTGAAAGACGTAGGCAAATATATGGTTCCATTTCAAACAGGAAAGTTGATGTTGACTTCCGGTATGACCGGAATAAAGTCATTGTGATGACTTTATTTCAGAAAAATATTTCACTACAAACTGTCCATGCACGAAATTTCAATTATCTAACTTTCAAGGTATAGAAATGCGTCTAATAGGCCATTTAAAAAAATCACACTGTAAATATATATATATATATATATATATATATATATATATATATATATATATATATATATATATATATATATATATATATATATATATATATATATATATATATATATATATATATATATATATATATATATATATATATATATATATATATATATATATATATATATATATATATATATATATATATATATATATATATATATATATATATATATATATATATATATAAATAAAAATAAACATCTTGCCAAGAATATTGAAGTTTATAATCATTAAATGAAACTAGGGGTTAATCGTACAGGGGTGAAAATTTAGGGTTGTATGTATTTTTGAATGCTGTATCATAATAATAAAGAACAAAAAATTTTGTCTAATAAAAAATTAAGGGGAATGGACCCTCAACATCAAGGGGGATGAAAAATAGATTTTGTCCGATTCTTAGACCTAACCGATATGCGCACAAAATTTCATGAGAATCAGTCGAGCTGTATCATAAAAAAATAGCACAAAAATTTTGGTCTGCAAAATATACCTAAGCAAATTAAGGGGTGGACCCACCCTCAACTTTAAGGGGGATGAGAAATGGATTTTGTCCGATTCTTAGACCTAACCGATATGCACACAAAAGTTCAAGAGAATTGGGGGAGCCATTTTGAAGGAGTTTAACAAATAAAAAATAGGGGTTGATCGTAGAGGGGTGAAAATTTAGGGTTGTATATATTTTCAATACTGTGAAATAAAAAATATTGAACAGAAAATTTTATCTGAAAAATAAAAAATAAAAATTGAGGGATGGACCACCCTTAACATAGATGTTGGCCGATTCTCAGACCTACCCGATATGCACACAAAATTTCATGAGAATCTGTCGAGCCATTTCGGAGGAGTTTAACTTCTAACACATTGACACGAGAATTTTATATATTAGATATATATATATATATATATATATATATATATATATACATATATATATATAAATATATATATATATATATATATATTTATAAATAAAAATATATATATATATATATATATATATATATCGCCCACTATGCGACAGACAGTGTGACTCTCAAAATTATACGATTTTTCATTTAACTGATATTCTGAATCGGGATCTCGCGTCTCTATTATCTCCAAAAACGGGGTATATTTTTCTATAAAAACAACAAAAGTAAATGAGAGAAAGAGACAAAATATCACTATGTAGCGCTCTCTCGTTTGGTGATCTAGTTGGCTCCAACACAGTGAAGTTTCAGTTGTCACCTGGACTTCGAAGTGTGAAAGATCTCTTAGTTTGCGTGAAAAAACGTGTCAAACACGAGGATATCTCGATTTACGTGATAAAGGTGAGTGTCTTGTTATAATTTTCTTTATTCACAATGTAATACGTCATACTTATCACAGTGTTCCTGTTAAACTTCAAGTGAAGTTAACGAGATATGTTTTTGATGTCACGTTTTTTCTTGTAACAAATTAAAAGTATCACTGTGTCATCTTGAGTTGTAACGTTGTAGATGATACATATTTTTCCAATTACGAAATATGTTGTGGGTCATTTGTTGATGTTTCGTTTTTGCAGATTACCATATGATAAAATTTAATGGTAAATCTACTTGTCACGTTGTATTACACTAAACATCAATATGAAAAACTCCAGTTATCTTTACAGATGGGACAAGGTCTAAACTAATAATGCAATTAGCTCAAACAAAAATGTATGAGGATTTGCCCAGTAGCGACCAGCTTGCTTGTAAAAACCCAAATTTAAAATCTGATGATGAAGATGAAGCTGATTGACATCAACAATCGTCACAAATTTCATCGCCGTCGCAGTGCATCGACGAGTTCATCTTGTTCAAGTTCTTCCAGTAACAGTTCTTCTAGAACATTATCTTTATCTGAAGACAGCGATGACTCCGTAAAAGACCCCGACTATAAAGTGGTTCAAGAAAAACTTCGACCTGTATTTTCACTTTTTGACTTAAGCTATGATGTTCCTGCAGCTGCGATAAGTCAGCGAAAGACAAACGAAGATGGAATGTTAGGCATTGACTCAGTGATTTTTGCTCGTAATGGAAATCCAAGCGATGTGAGTGATACTATGATTATGGAAATTCAATCGCCTTCAATTGAACCTCACATCGACGCTGCATCAAAATCTGAAAATCTTTCTACTACTGTAGAAACTCCAACTAAAAAAGGAAAAAAAAGGCCAAGACAGGAAAAAAAGTGGAAAAAGAATTTTGCTAAGAAACTGAGAAACAGTGGAAAACCTTATAAATCAGCTAAAACTCAAAAAGATTTTCCAGGAAGAGAACTCAAACCCCCTGTAAAGAAACTTGTAAATTTAAATGCCACGCAAATATAACGGAAATTCAACGACAAAAAATTTTGAAGGATTATTGGGATTTGGGAGAAATTGAAAGACAGTGGGCTTTTATAATTCAGTCAATCGAAGAGGTGAAACCAACCCAGAGATACGTCAGAGTTAATTCTGACGGAACAATAGCACCAAAGCGCGAAAACAATAATGCTTACTTTTTTACAGTATACGGGGTCAAGACCAGAGTTTGTAAAACCTTTTTTAAAAAAACTTTGGACATCAACAATAGACCTATAGACACCGCACAAAGAAAAAAGAATGAAGAAACAAATATTTCTTTGATCAAAGACAATCGCGGATGTCACAAAAGTCATGCCTAATTTGAACCCACAACAAAAACTGGAGTTAAAGCTTTTATCGAAGCCATACCCAAAATAGAGTCGCATTATATTCGAGCTAATTCCAAGAGGCATTACATTAATGGGAGTAAAACTATTTCCGATATACATCGAGACTATGTTGTGCATTGCAAGGCCCTAAACATTCCCTACGCAAATTACATCATGTTTTATCGCATCTTTACTCAGGACTTCAATATATCGTTTTTTATTCCTAAAAAAGATGCGTGTGAACTTTGCGAAGCTTATAAACTAAGTACAGATGAAGAAAAGGAAAATAAAAAGGAGCAA